>CAUYPK010073752.1:0-33153 GCA_963574355.1 Loris lydekkerianus
ATTATTGTAATTGTTTTGGGTATATATTTTTATTTTTGAAATTTACCAGTGGCTGCTGCATTTTCCACCTTGGCTTATACTCAAGTCACTAAGTTTTCCCAGTTTTTAGGGTAAAATTAAGGGGGTCGGCTTATACTCAGGGTGGCTTATACTCAAGTATGTAGGGTAATTTATTTTTCATTTTTCTGTTTCATGACCTAGCTTTGGAACAGAACATAGATGTCAACCAGTCTAGACATTGGTTTAACCAGACTTGTCTTAACTCTCACATAAAAGAAATCTTATAATTTCACCACAAAACCAAGATTCCCAGTCTGTTCTGTTACTGCCACATAAGACTCCAAAATGATTGAAAATATAAAAATTGAAATTCTGATTCCCTTGGAAGAGAAAGAGTATAATACAAGAGAGAGATTTGAAGAAGCAAAGAAATGAAAGAAATTCTAGCAGTTCTTTAAAGTCTTTAGACGTCCAAAATGTTTTTTAACATAAGAAAATCATAACTTCCTAACAGACCCCAGGGTGAAGACTGAAAAATTACCTTCTGATATAAAATATTTCCCTCTTGGCCGTCCTCAGAAGCTCACAGCTATAATACTAGTACTCTGTGGGGCTGAGGCAGGAAGACCACTTGAACTCTGGAGTTTGAGACAAACCTGAGCAAGAGTAAGACCCCACCTTTACTAAAAATAGAAAATTAACTAGGCATCCTGGTGGGTGCCTGTAGTCATAGCTACTTAGGAGGCTGAGGCAGGAGGATTTCTTGAGCCTAGGATTCTGATGCTGTAAGTGAGGCTGAGGCCATGGTACTGTGTCCCATGCAGCAGAGCAAGACATTCTAAGAAAGAAAGAGAGTGAGAGAAGGGAAGAGAAGGGAAAATGTTAAAAAAAGAAAAATAATATTTCCCTCTTATCTATAGAAATAGATAGAATTCCCCAAATTTTAGCCAACCCCAAGGGCACCTAACTAGAGATTATATTTTCCAGCCCCCTTGCAAATGCATTTGGTTATATATTAATTTCTAACTAATAAAATATAAACAAAAGCAATGAGTACAATGCCTGGTAACTGAAAAGTGCTTATAAGGGTGATCCTTTCTCTCTTTTCACCTTTCTAAAGCTGCTATGTAATACATGCAGTGTGAACTAGTGATATAAGTTCTCACTGGCTATGCATACATCTAACCCGCAAATGGCAGAACAATAAGGTAAAAATAACTTGGGTATTTTGGTGGCTATACAAAACAAACAAACAAAAAAAGAAAGTAAGAAAGAAAAAGAAAATAGCCAGGTGTTGGGCAGGTGCCTGTACTCCCAGCTATTCTGGAGACTGAGGCAAGAGAATCACTTGAGCCCAAGAATTTGAAGTGGCTGTGAGCCGTGGCACTTTACCAAGAGTGGCAAAGTAAGACTGACTCTTCTCCATAAAGCAAACAAAGAAACAAAAAAAAGTGTATGAAATCCACTCCTTGGAGATGGCTGCAAGTCATAACCCAGAGCCATTAGGTCTATTTGTTCTTTGTAAAGACTCATTTAAGTTTTATTTATTTATTTATGTTTTTTCTCTAGGCAGAGTCTCACTGTGTTGTCCACTGAAGAGTGCAGTAGCATCACAGCTCACAGGAACCTCAAACTCTTGGTCTTAAGTGATTCTCTCGCCTTAGCCTCACAAGTAGCTGGGATGACAGGCACCTGCCACAATGCCCAGCTATTTTGTTGTTGTTGTTGTTGCAGTTGTCATTGTTGTTTTAGCTGGCCTGGGGGCAGTGCCCTACATACTGAGCTATGGCTGGTGCCCTCATTTAGGTTTTAAAGGGTTAGGTGAGGACTCAGAATGTTTTATCAAATATAAAAAAATCAAAAGAAAAAGATTTTCTTCCTCTCCCTCTTTCTGTCTCTCTCTCTCTCTAAGGGAGTGAATTGCTCATCAAATGGAGTATAAGGTTACTTGTGTAGGAGTTTTTCAGCCGAATTTTTGTCTTGCCCAAAGATACGGTATAGGGAATTTCAAGTTGGATTAAAACACACACAAACATACACACATACCTACCTATGTTCTGGTTACCAGGGACATCCAATCAATATAAGAACATAAGTAGGAGAAGGTTGAAGATGAAAGAATAGAAAACACATATTATATATAATGGAAAATAAATGCAGGTGAAGTCATACTAATATATAGTCAATTACGGCTTAGGCAAGAAGAGGAACTCATAAGAAAGATATATCGATATATTTAATATGAGCAGTGGGAGTAACTAATCAAACAAGCAGCCAGACAAAATTAGGAAACACTTATAATATGGAACACTATTCTCAGTAAACGTGACCTAATTACCACATACAAGCAGGGAACTAGGAAGTGCATAGTCTTTTAAAAATCATGAAAATTTTACTCAATTGATCAAATGATAGAAAATAAAGCAATTCTCAATAAACTTCAAAAGGATTTAAATCATGGATAAGAACAATAATGTTAAAAAAAATAAATTTTTCTATAACTACAAAAGCCCTACTATTTGGGAATTAAGAAACTATTTCTAAATGACTCATACATGAAAGAACAGATCACAATAAAATTTATAATATATTTAAAATGAATGGAAAAATCCAACACAACTTATAAGGAATGGTGTTTAGAAAGAAATTTATAGCCTTAAACTACATATAAGTACATCTCTAAGAACAAACAAGAATGAAATCAAGAACTAAGACGTCTATCTCTTTAAGTTAGAAATAAAATGGCAAATTAAAATTAGAAGGAAGATAGAGACAATAACAATAATATATTTTTTATATTACAAAGAGAGATTAATTATATACCAAACAGTATGATGTAGGGTCATTTGACAAAATCACATCAGTTTCTTTAGAAGATTATTAAAGTAGATTAAAAAATTAGCCAGATTGATTAGTAAAAGTAATAATTATCAATATAAGAATAAAAAAGGAAACATTACTATATTACACATCCTATGGTATTAAAAATAACAAAATGATACACTGGGCAATTTTATGAGAATCAGAAAATTACTTTAGCAAATTCCTAGTAAAACAGTACTTAAAAATGACCACCAGAAGAAATATAAATATCTGAACATTAATTTGAAATTGGATCTATAAATAAACATTTTCTCAAAAAGAAAATGTCAGCTATAGATAATCAAAGGTGAAATCTTCATAACATTTAAATATAAAAGAGCACAATTATTCAGAGAGTAGAAAAAAGATGAGCTTTTACCATTTTGTTTTGTGAAGTTCAAATAACTTTTATTCTGAATTTTAAAAGG
This sequence comes from Loris lydekkerianus, assembly GCA_963574355.1. Taxonomy (NCBI): domain Eukaryota; kingdom Metazoa; phylum Chordata; class Mammalia; order Primates; family Lorisidae; genus Loris; species Loris lydekkerianus. The sequence continues at coordinate 3,291 of CAUYPK010073752.1, forward strand.
AAAAGTATTGGCTAATATTGTATAGGATCATAAATGTAAAAAATCTCTAATACAATTAAATTGAACAAAATTCAGGTATCTATCTTTGAAAAAATGATAATGTGTAAGACAAAGTTGGCTTATTACCGGAATATAAATTAGTTCAAGTTGAGAAATTATTGATAAAGCAGAATAAAGAAGAAAATCATATAACCATGTCAATAGATGTAGAAAATATAGGTAGTTGATAAAATTAAACACTAATTTATGTTAATACTTTTAGCAACTTAAGAATAAAAGTCAACTAATCTATGAAATTTATCCTTATAAATCCTATGGAATATATAAGAGGGAAAGCTTCCCTCTTAAGATTGGGCATGAGACAGGAGTGCTATTATCACAAATATTTAACATCGCTCTTGAAGTTCTTGCTAGTGCAATAGAAATATTAAGGAAAAAAAACCACTATCAGAGAAGAAATGAAACTTGGCTTTATAGATTACATAATATTATATCTAGAAAAATCTAAGGAAATCTATAAACTGTTAAGATTATTAAGAAATTTTAGAGAAATTGTTATATTCAAGGACAATGCTAAGTTTTAATATATACAGCAATAATTGGAAACTAACATTTATAATGGAATCATTTGTAGTTACATCAAAAACATCAATAAATCATATTACAGGTATACAGGGATTTTATGAAGAAAACTGGGAAGGATTAAAGAAGATTTATATAAAGCAATAGCGTATCCCACGTACAGATCAAAAGACACTAAGGTGAAGATGTCAGGGGATTCTTTGGTAAATTCACAAGCTAAAATAATTTATATGAAAATTCAAAAAAGGAATAGAAAATTAGATATTCAAGAAAAATGATCAAAGTTAGACTATTAGACAAAACTAAATATTTGATAGAAGAAATATTCCCTGATCTTGCAGTCAGCAAAGACTTTTTTAAGGAGGGAAACATTCCGATCTTAAAGAAAAATTCTAATATAGTAAAATGAATTCAAATGTAAGAATTGTTGATTTTAATGAGAATAATAATTCAACCAACATAAAAGGAAATTATATTTATACAAGAATTCTGACAAATCAATCAGAAACATAAATCTGAAAAATAGGTAAAAGATTTAAACGAACACTTTACATAAGAGATGAACAATAAATACTATGTACATGGAAATGTGCTTAATTAGTTACCAAAAACAAACAAACAACTTGCAATCAAATACCATCACACAATAACTACAAAATTTGTAAAGAAAAAGTGACATAAATAATTAGCACAAATACCTGGCAAATGAAACGTCATGCAGTCAATGATCTTATATTTAATTTGTTAGAACCATTTTGGATAATAATAATACTAATCAGATGCTTATCTCAATAGCCAAGGAATTCCACTCATCAATCAACGAAGAGAAATGCTTACTAACTTGTCTTGACACTACAGTATGTCTCAAGGAAGCAGCATATAAAGAGTGGAAAATTTATTTTAATATATCAATTTCAGACTTTTGCCTATTAAAGATGAAGCATTGCCAGGTTAATGCTAGGATTTGGCATCATTCAACAGCATGTTGTACAAGGAAAATCCCATATACATTCATAAATACAAATATAGCCCTAAATTTTGGGATAATTTTTAATGTTTAAGTTTTTCATAGAATATTAACACTTAATATACAGTTCAAAAGTATAAAATAGTGTTTCTTAATGCTTATAGCTAAATAGCACTCCATGGTAGATACATACCACATTTTTCTTTATCAACTCATGAATTAAAATGTACTTTAACTGATTCTCATCTTTATAGTTGAGAATTGTGCTATGATAAACATTCAGGTATAGCTGTCTTTTGATATAATAATCTCTTTTCCTTTGGCAGATACCCAGGAGTGGAAATGCTGGGCTGAATGGCATGTCTACTTTTAGTTCTTCAAGGAATTTTTGTACTGTTTTTCATAGAGGTTGTACTAATTTATAGTCCTACAAACAGTAGTACATTCTTTCTCACCACATCCATGAGAACCTCTATACTATTTTTGATTTTTTTTTCATGAAGGCTACTCTGACAGGGGTAAGACGATATCTCATTGTGAATTCGATTTGCATTTCTCTGATGCCCATATTAGTGATTTTGAATGTTTTTTCATATGCTTGTTGGCCATTTGTCTATCTTCTTTTGAAAAACTGTCTTTTGGATGAGGTTATCTATATTTTTCTTACTTATTAATTTGAATTCTCTGTAGATTCTGGATATTGGCCCTTTGTTGGATGTATAGTTTGCATTTTCTCCTATTCAGTAGGGTGTTTATTTATTCTTTTAATCTTTCTCCCTTGCTCTACAGAAACTTTTTAAATTTCATTATGTCTCATTTATTTATTTCTGATGTATTATATTTACCTTTGAGATCTTAGTCATAAATTCATTACCTAGGTCTATACCCTGAAGAGTTTTTTTTTTTTTTTTTTTTTTTTTTTTAAGAGACAGAGTCTAACCTCATCGCCCTTTGTAGAGTGCTGTGGCATCACAGCTCATAGCAACCTTCAGCTCTTGGCCTCAGCCTTCCGAGTTGCTGTGAATCCAGGCACTTGCCACAATGCACAGCTATTTTTTTTGTTGCAGTTTGGCCGGGGCCGGGTTCGAACCCGCCACCCTCAGTATATGGGGCCAGCACCCTACTCACTGAGCCACAGGTGCTGCCCTAGAAGTGTTTTTCTTAATTTTCTTACAGAATATTTTGTTTTCAGGTCTTACACTTAAATATTTAATCCATCTTGTGTTAATTTTTGCTTATGGGGAGACATAAAGATTCTGTTTCATTCCTCTTCATGTGGTTATCCAATTTTTCCAGCATCATTTATTGAATAGGGTATCCTTTACTCAGCATATGTTCCTGTCTGCTTTATCAAAAGTCAATTGATGGTTAGCTATGTTGTTTTATTTCTGGACTGTATTCTGTTCCATGGAGAGGTCTATGTCTATGCATGTATTTTTAAAAAGCATACATTAAAGATTAACAGATGTATTCACAATTCTATAATTTTCCACTGTAATTAAATGCAGAGAGTTTAAGAGTTCCTTCCATTTTAAGAAGCAGATAATTGTTATTAGATGTCACTGTGTACTGTCATATAAATACATATTCTTTATTTTCCACCAGATATGGAGTCTTGTTCATCTTAGCAATTTGTCTAAACACTTCTTACTCTTGTGAGTATATGATTATACTTCTATTCTGAATACAATGATAAAGGAAATTCATAAAGCACATAAGAAAACTCTTATGTAACAGGATGTAAATGTGAAGTATTATTTAAACTCTATATTAAAACATTTTTCCTTGGAGTAATTGGCAGTTACCAAGAAACAAAGGATTTATTATTCTTGCAAACAAAGGCATTATCATAGAAACTGACAACATTATTCATTTAAATAAATTATTAAAGAATAATCATCATTAACTTCATCACTACCATCTGACATTTTACATTGTGCTTATTATACACTGTACACTATTCAAGCCTTCTAGATTTATTGTTTTTTAATCCTCACAACATTCTTGTAAGTATTTTCCTTTCACATATGAAGAACCAGATATAAGAATACTTAAAAACTTGCTGCTCATATCACACAACTTATAAGAATTAGAACTTATACTTTAACTCAGGCCATCTGACTTCCTTATTCTGTTCCTACTCACACAACTTATCTGTATTTTTCAACTTGTGCCATTATTTAAGTTAATCTATTACATTGATCCTTGACTGAAAGAAAATTGATTTATTTTTCTAAACGTGATACTACTTTATAAATTCATGGACTTCTGGATTCTATGAACTAATTATTTCTCTTAATGTGAAAGAGACTATAAAATTAGCATAAAGAGAATTGTTTTTATATTTTCTATCAAACAGCTTCATCAAAAGAAATGCTTTTTTTTCTCTGATTGCTTATGTATCATTTTTCAGGAATAAATTAGGTAATAACATGAAGGAAAAAGTTAAACATATAGAACTTGCTCTGAAATGCTAACAGGTTTAATACAGATTAAGAAAATATCTTGAGATATATTTCAGTAGGAATTTAAAATGACAATGTATCATTCAAAATGTCTCTAAATTATATATGTTTTATATATATATATATATATTTATTTTTATTTTTTTTATTTTTTTTTTTGCAGTTTTTGGCTGGGGCTGGGTTTGAACCCGTCACCTCTGGCATATGGGGTCAGCACTTTACCCTTTGAGCCACAGGTGTCACCCCACTAAATTATATTTTTATATTTTCACATTTTTATTGCATTTTATGTTTAATTTTTCCAATAATGAATGAATAATAAAATATGCTGACTAGTGATGGTAGTGTATTGCTTATCTTAGGGTATCAACATCAAACTAGAAAGCTAGAAAGTGACAAAGTGAAGATTTTGTGGGTATAATACCTAAATCAAAATTTTCTAATGGTAAATGGTACTAATAAAGGAAATACTAACTGGGAGGAAAATGACATTTTTTAGATGTTTCAAAGTATACCTGATGTTAATATTTTTAATTAATATACATTGGTCTCTAAAAAGAGATCAGGGTTTTTTAAGATTATATAAAATAATTATTACTATTTATATTAGTATTTCTAAATTTTCCTTTGATATAGAAAGTAATCAAAGAACCTGAAAATTATGCCTCTTAAATAATATCAAGTATAATAAACAGCTGATTATTTATATCATTTATATGATTAATGATTTTAAAGGTCCAAGTGTTTATATTATATATACTTAATCTAAAAGCAACACAATTTAAAAACTCTTGACGCTTTCCAGTTAGCAAGAGTGGTATAAAATGTATTTCTGTCTTAAACTGTTTAAAATGATTCTTTGGTGTGAGTTCAAGTACCTGTATTTAAGCAGAGAAATTTGAGAAAAAAATATTTGAAATAGGAAAAGCATTAACATTATTTATGAATAATTCCAATATCTTTTAGTAATTATTCTGAGAATTTTTATACAGAAGTCATATATGATGTTTGGGGTTTTTTGCTTTTATGAAAAACAATATACATTCCATTCCCGTTATCAAGGTATGTAATTTAGTTAAATCTGTCCCCTTCTATTTCCTAATACATATTACCACTTATGTCTCCAACAGGCACCTCAAAGTTACTTTATTAGTCAAGGTTCTCCAGAGAAATCAAACCAACAGGATAGGTAAATGTATAGATATCTATAGAGAGATAAAGAGATAGACAAGATATAGAAAATAATAGATGTACAGTAAGTCTTCACTTTACTTGTTGATTGATTATTGGAAACTGCAACTTTAAGTAAAGAGATATCCAACAGGTCCTCAAATAAGTCCACTTATAAGGGGGAGCCCAGAGATTTACCTAATTATTCTCACACCAAAATGCATTAATTAATCACTTTATTTAATATTATAGTTTATAAAATGTGTGATAAATTTTCCCGGAGACTTAGAAGCATTAAAAGATTTCCTTCAGGGGTAAGGACTGAGTTGACCAAGAAAGGAAGGTTTCTTTCCCTGTGGAATGTGAGGGTTGAGGAACAGAGAAGGTAGTGAAGAAACCTTTAAGTGATGTACTGATATGTGTGTGGTGTTTTGACAGATTAAAGGTAAACTGAATATAAATAATACCATGAAAAAAACAGAACTGTAAACAATCAGTAATATTGGAGTACGGAGCACAGCGGTAGAATGGCCAAAAAGGAGACGTGATTACTGTTCAGATCTTAACATCTTTGTAAGTCAGATCTGGAGGGCAAGTCCAAAACCACTAATACATTTTAAGGTAGATTTTTGAATGGAACAATCATTGCATTAGTCAGGGTTCTCCAGAAAAACAGAATCAATGGAAAATGTGTGTGTGTGTGTGTGTTTTGTGTGTGTATAGTGTCATAAACTGCATAACAATAATTGGTCAATGATATTCTGCATATATGGAGGTGCTCCCATAATATTATAATAGAGCTTAAAGTATTCAAAGCAATTAGTCAATAATTATAGATAGCAAAGTGATTTTAGAAGTCAGTTTGAAAAGTCAGAAGAGATTGCTTAAATTACTAGGTAGTAGCAATCTGTACAGTTATGACACAGGGAAGCATCAATGTTAGATGCATTGATTCCGGGCTGCTGGTACAAAGCAGGTTTGTGGAAATACAGAAGATTTAGAAGGTTGAGAATGCTGGCAAAAACATGTCTAGGGTGTTGCACAATGGAACCTAGCCTAAATAGGGAAGAAAATAAAGCAATCAAAAGGCTGGTGGGTAGAGGTAGAAGCACAGGTTTGGTTAGAAAAAAAAGATTCAATTTCAAGGTTTATTAACTTTTACAAATTTAAGAAATAACAATGTTAACAGAAGCAGAAGAATGAAGTAACGTAAAGGAGTAGTCTATAAGAAGTTTGGAGACTTAGTAAATGTGGGTGAGTCACTGCATAGATTGGTAGGTTACTTTCATGAATGTTATACTTTAAAATAAAATTTTTCTTGGATTAAAGAGAAAAACTATCAACTTTGTTCCAAAGCTATTTATCAATGAATTAGATATATAGGGTAGCAAGCAGATGATATCAAAAAACACCAATCAAGATAAAGGCATAAACAAACATAAATATGAAATGGAGGCTTTTTTTTTTAATATAAAACAGAAATTTGAAGAATTTGAAGCCCATGGTGGACATAAGTAGACAGATACTATTCTATAGCCCAGAAACTGTGGGGTAGTGTCAGTGAACAAAGAATTCCATGAGTACATTTATGAGAAAATATTGTTCTTGTAAGAGAGTCAGATTTGTGTGTGTGTGTGGGGGGGAGATGAAAATGAAGAATTAATTTACAAAGGTATTGATTTATGGAAGATGCAAAGAAGGCTATGTCTGCAATGGAATGAGGAAAAGGAGCATGCAAGGAAACACAGGGTCATATTTACATGCAAAATTCTGTGTTAATATTGGCTGGAGTTGACTGAAGGAGTTTTCACACTGGAGAGTGCTGAGATTGAAAAAGATAAGCATAACCATGGGTTTACCCAGTCCCAAGATACCTAGTCTGTACAGAGCCTAAGAAGTCAGGTGAGACTAATAAGTGTTCCAACTATAATACTAGTACGAAATTTCTGGAGGCCATTAAAAAGGATAGAATTATAATGTGACATGATAAGGAGACACCTAGTCTTAAAGAGATTATTTTTCTAGGTGTTTGTCAGATGAAATACACCAATCCAGGGAAACTTCCTGTGTAAAGAGTTATTCATTTAATTCCACAGCACGTAATAAACTCATGATAAATCACTCAGCTGTAATGTTGGTTTTGATTTACCATCTCTTAGTCTCATTCATATGGCTTTGGAATATAACTCTGAGTTTAGAATAACATTCTAAAGATGATGTTAAAATGAGGTAAGGTCATTAGCATATATGTGGGAATTTTTTTTTTTGAGACAGAGTCTCACTTTGTCGCCTTGGAAGATTGGAAGAGTGCCCGGGCATCTTGATCCCTCACACTCTTGGGGACTACAGGTGCCAGCTACAGCACCTGGCTATTCTTTGGAGATGAGGTCTCCCTCTGGCTGAGGCTGGTCTTAAATTCCTAAATTCAGATAATCTACCTGCCTCAGCCTCCCAAAAGGAGGCTGTGACAAAATTTATTAACCAGTGATTACTAAGCATGAGTTGCTCATTCATTCACAAAAAGGCACATACTGGAATAAGGAATTCACCAAAAGTGAAAAAAAAAATCTTATCTTAGGGCTTAAAAATAAGATACTACTTTAATAAATAAATATTAAATCACTTTAATAAATAAAAAATTCCACTGAGTTAAAAAAAAAAAAGACATTAAATCTTTGGCTAAATTAGCACAGTGACTTAAAATGGTAGTTTTACAATAACACTCTGTTATCCCCCCCCCAAAAAAAAGGACCAATTTTTTTTTTTTTTTTTTTTTTTTTTTATTAAGATAGAGTCTCACTCTTTCATCCTGGGTAGAGTGCCGTGGAGTCTTAACTCACAGCAACCTCAAACTCTTGGGCTCAAGCCATCCTCCTATCTCAGCCTCCTAAGTATTAATAGTTGGGACTACAGGCACCTGTCACAATGCCTAGATTTTCTTTTTCTTTCTTTCTTTCTTTCTTTCTTTCTTTCTTTCTTTCTTTGTAGAGATAGGGTTTTGTTCTTGCTTGGGTTGCAAAGAATTTTTAACTAAATATTTACATGAATATTTCAGAAACTCAATATCTAACAGTTATGCTTTAACATGAGGACCTTCAATATTAAACATATCTTTTACCTTTGTTTACACATATAATATATGATGAATTACAGATGAATTGGTCTCATGGTAAAAGAATACATACCGTATATACTTGAGTACAAGCCGAGTTTTTTTGGCACAAAATTTGTGCCGAAAAACCCAAACTTGGTACAAATTTTGTGCCGAAAAAACTCGACTTATACTGGAGTATATATGGTATGTTTAGCATAGCAAGTGCAAGGTAGCAGAGCATTTTCCTCTATAATCATAAGAATTTTTTTATCTGTGCAAGTTATTGTATATTGATAAATTAAGAGGGCGGCGCCTATGGCTCAAAGGGGTAGAGTGCCGGACCCATATGCCGGAGGTGGTGGGTTCAAACCCAGCCCCGGCCAAAAACTGCACAAAAAAAACAAAAAACGATAATTTAAGAGATTATAATGAAGATTAAAATACATATCTGTTAAAAAATAGAGTACACATTTTTATTAAATATATTACATCATTTCTAAGGAGCATTTACTAACACTAGATTTGATAATGAACTTTTATTAGAAGAAGAATTGAATTAATTTCTTATTGCAAAGATTTTTTTTTTAAATTTGAAACCCATATAGGACTGCAAAACTAAGTCCTATCCTATCAATGAGAAAATGGTTTCTCTAATCAGAATATTAATCAACATGGATTACAAATTTGCATTATATTCTGAAAGAATAATTTAATACTTAATTTATGTGTAGATATCAGAATACTATAAAATGTAAGGGTATAAATAACTTTTTAAAAGACAACATGTATTATTATACACCCCATTTATTCCATTGTTCTTATGATGGTTCTATAATATGACATCTGACTCCTGGAGGGAAGATACTGGGAATGAATTTAATGTGGTGTCTGAACAGTCACAGACAATTTAACTTTCTCAGACTATATTGTTTTTACTGTTGGTGTGAAAGATCCAATCAAATTCCTCATGGGGATATTTAACTGCCATATTAAGATATACAAAAGTAATTTTCTAACAAGAAGGACTGCAATAATGATGTCTAAATTTCATTCTGATTATGATAGATTATCCAGAGACAAAAGAAGAATTCTAAATGAGTCTTTGGATATCTTCATTACAATTTCACCTATTGCAATATTTGAAATGTCAATAGTGAAGATATGAAAAGAATATATATACTCACTGCAAGTATCTGCATATCTTATTGTTGTGCTTATCTTCCTAAAACTACTCTATACTCCACTGGCTTGATTAAGCTTCCTAATTGGCAATAACAGTCCAATAACAAGGACTGTTAGTAACCAATAAATCTACTGTTAATAAAAGTACATTTATATTTTGTTTTTAACTACTTATCAATCAACGTGAACTTATCTAATGCCAATGTAAACAGCTGTTCCATTTTTTGAGTTCACCATGATTCAGTGCAAATCCAAAAAAAGCAATCTTTCACCTTTTAACATTTCTCTGAGATTGTATTTAGTAATCCCCCTTTTTTATAGTTTTGTTTTCAGAAGAGTTTTAGTTATAGATAAGCATTAAATACTGGGGTCACCTTTGAAAGCAGTAATTCGCAGGTTTTTTAGGCCACAAAAGAAAACCAATCTGAGACAAGTCTAAAAAAGCAGCTGGGATTTTGATCCTGATAACTCCATCGCAGTGTTGCCCTTTTCTGATTTTTGTCAGAGGAATCCCTCAGATAAAACCATGTCCATTTTGAAGTTTCAAGAAAGACAGCTGGCACAGAAAATGTTTTAAACCCAAAATGTAATGATGATTTAGTTTACCTAGTTCATGCAATAACAGGTATGGTATGAGTAATACAACATATATGTGATCAATATAGAGTACAATTTCCAGATTTAAACTGCTCCCAGGTACTATAGCATACTTTTTATTATCGGCAAAATACCATTTACCCAAATGGTGTGATTCAAAGATTCCCAAGAACTATCTAACCAACATCCTTCTCCTCCTTAACAGATTTCAGTTTTGAATGATGTTCTCAAAGATATTGGCAATCTCCACAGATGAAGATCATTGAGGAAACACATAAAATCAAAGTTAGATATGTTAGCTTACTGGAAGAGGAAAGAATAGCCAGCCTTGGAACTGCAGGGTGTCTTTGTACGGAGCTGAGATGGTCTTATTATAGAATGTGGGCTTGTGCTGAGGAACTCATGGGATAAATAAGGAAACTGGGGTCTGTATTGAATTGGGTATTTTTAGAAAGTACAAGAGTCTTCAGAGTTTCCCTGAGCAAAAGTGTATTCCTTTTGATGAACTCCAATCTCTATACTGGCAGAGTGTAAAATTGCATAGATAGCAAATGCAAATGTAATCACTGATACTGTGACTAACAGTATAGTGAGGTTTCCAGTTTTATTTCTATCCTTGACTACAAGACCTGTACATTCTAACTATATAGTACATAGCTACCCTATATATCAGTCGCAGGTTTAGTATAGGTTGTGAATCCTGAGTTGGACACTTAGCCAAGCACTTATTACGTACTTTGCTGTTATACCAGATGCATCTGAGTCATTCAAAATGTGGAAATAACATATGTATACATATACCTAAATAATATATACAGGTCTTGACACTATCTTCAGTTTCAGGTTTCTACAAATAGAGTTGGACTGTATCAACCATGGATAAGGGGGGACTACTATATTACAAAACTTGGCAGTTTCTAAACAAACTATGCTTCAAATTCAGTTTAATTTTTAATTTTTCACAAGAAGTACCACTAACATATTAATGTTAGACATTTTTAAGAATTATAGAGACAGCCTATTAAGCCACTTACATTTTTTGACATGGACAATAATGGACCTTTTGTTTATGTGCTATCATTACACAGTCTTTACAATAAAATCAGATACCTCATAGAAAGATATTCTTATTCAACAGACCATATGTAAGACTTCAGACAATGGTGGTGCCAAGGCACTCCATGAAGAAAAGACAAAACTATGTCTGGAATAGATGCCAGTTCCAGTAAAAACAAATTGCATCCCCTTTCATGGTGAAAGGCGATCAAATGTAATCAAAGTGCTATCAATGGCCGGCTTAGGGCAGAGATGGAGTTTTATCAAAGACACAGTGTTAGGAATCCCTCAGGCACAGTAAGCACAAAGCATTTAGCAATGGCAGTAGCTAAATTATCCTTGATGAATGAGATTTCCTGATATATTTTCTGGTTAACAATTGCTATGTAACAAAATGTCCTCAAAAGTGGCATCTTAAAATAACAGCCAACATTTTATTATTTTTTTTTTTTATAACTTCTTTAAGTCACGATTTGGGAATGTTTTGGCTAGATTGTTGTGTCACCTGCACTTATGCCAATATAATCAGATGGTGACTGGAACAGTGGGGAATGGAGCCACTAGAGACTACCCCAAACATCTCCCTCTCTCTAGGTGGTTGTGGGACTTTTTCATGTTGGACTACATTGGGCTTCTTCACAACATATCTGGTTCAAAGAAGCCAAACTTTTTATTTTCCTCTGAAATCTTCAAAAGTAAGAAGTTTGGTGAAAGGACATTGCTATTATCTAGCCTGAGGAGTTACACATGTTGATACTTCTGCCATACTGTCCTTATTGCCTTAAACAGTTACAAAATGTCACACAGTTTCAAGGAGAGTGGAAAATAGTTCTGAATCTCAATGGGGAAAATGTCCCAAAAATTGATGTAGAAGAAGAAAAATTAATGGAATAGACCTAAATTATTAGAAGATACTTATGTATCTATCTCTATATAGTCATGTTTATGTATATTCATGTGTTTTATATATACTTGCATATTCTTTATCAAATAAAATATAGAATGGAATATATTAAAAGTTGTTACAATATGATGAAATTTTATTAGTATTCATCTTACTACACCAACAGGTCTAATAAAGCAAACATTTTTGTTTTAAAGATATTCAATATCTATTCATTTTCCCTTATTTTTTAGTATAGATTTTCAACTTTACTAATATGACTTAGTTATATATAAATTATTTTTCTGAGTGTAAACAAATAGAACGTATTTTCTCATAAATTCTTAACATTAGTTTATAGTCAAATGCATTTTAAAAATATCTGATTAAAGAAATTATTGACAGAAACAATATTTACTTTTCTTGTATTCTTTCTAATAACTCAAAGTAATAAAAAGTGAAAATGTATTTTCATTCCTCTTTAGTTAATTTTGTCTTAGAAAAATCACAGTGTATTAGTCATAGATTTGTATTTTATTCTCTGATATAAAACTCAAATATGCATATGGAATGTTTGCATTACTATATTTTTAATCTGGGTCATCAAAATTTACTCTAAATCTGCCATATATTTCTATCTAGTACTTGTTTTTCCTCTAAAATGTTTAAAAAATTAAGAAATTAGATGCAAAAAAATTGAAAAATAATGAAGATTTAGGGTTAAGAAACAAAAGGAAGAGTGAAGAACAGTTTTAAAATCATTAAGAGCAATTTGAACAAAATGTTGAAACAGGTAGGAGATATAAAAATTGCAGTGCTTGAACAGAGGGGCAAAGTGGTAAAAATTCTAGGAAAACACTATATAAAGAAGTGTTTCAGGGCGGCACCTGTGGCTCAAGGAGTAGGGCACTGGCCCCATATACTGGAGGTGGTGGGTTCAAGCCCTGCCCCAGCCAAAACTGAAAAAAAAAAAAAAAAGGGTAAAGGGTTCCAGCTTTCTATAATATATATCTATATATAGATATATAAATATAATAACTGAATAAAACCCAGAAAAACAAAGGATAAAGTGTAAACTTGCCATATTAGTTCCCAACTATAACAGAGACAATGCTAATACTCCATGTTAATAATGTAGATATTGCAGGAAAGGTCATCTGGCCTTGTGGCTTTGAAATACCACTTTTGCTTCCAGCAAGACCTCTTATTCAAATTTCAATTTGTCATGGCCAACTTCTTATTCTACATCCTCAGCTGAATGTCTATTAGACATATCAAACTCATTATGTCTAATAAGTAAGTTATCTGTCAACATCTGTCATCTACCTAAAGGCAATTACGTTTTTTTCAATACCTCTGTCCAGTAGCTAGAGGATGCCCTTGCTCCTTTATTTCTCTTACACTTTATAGCAGATTAATCAGGAAATACAATGCAATCAATTGACTTTAACCAAACATGCACCCATATACCTACTACTTCTTTCCATTTTCCACATTACCACCTTCACATTCTCTATTCTATCCACACTGCTTCCTTGTGTATACCAGGTATGCTGCAGCAATTTTGAGTTGGCTTTAGATATGTTCCTCTGTTTACACATTGCAGTTTTAGATACCTGCATAGGCACACTTCTTTGTTTTCAATTAGTTTCTCAATAGTCACCTTCTCAAAAAGTTCGATTTTTACCAAGTTATTTAATGCTACATTTTGCAATATTTCATTCCACATACACAAGAAGTTTTATGAACTTCTTCCCTGATCTATTGTTTGTTTTCCTCCTCAACACTTGTCACCTTATAACATGCTAGATTGTTTTTTATTTTTCATTATTTGCCTCTCTCTGTTAAACTATAACCTCCAGGGAAGCAATAGCTTTTGTTTGATTCACTGATGTATACCAAATGACACAGTCTATATTTAAAAAAAAAATATATATATATATATATATATTTTTTTTTAAGTTTGAAAATATTCTGTGGGTACCAAAAAATGTATACACAATTTTAAGAGATTCTATCTATGTATTATTTTTTAAAGTTGCATTGAAAGTACTATACTGATCAAGTGTACATAGGAATGCTACACATATCCATTTTACCTGCAGTTTGTATAGTTTAGGGGAATGATCAATTTTATTTCCAACAAGATCTCTTAAAATATGCAATATATTTTTTGGCATCCCTGGTAGTTATAACAGTAATGATAAATATTTATATGACAAGATGCTCCCAATATATTAATAATAATAATATGTCTACGGATCTTCATAATAAAAGACCTTTGATTATACACAAAGGCTTCATTAGCAGTTGTATAGTAAATACACTAGATTCATCAAAATGGTAAGATCAGAAATGTTGCAAATTTTATCAAATAAGAAAAATTGTCAACTAAAATTGTGTAGTTAATTCTTATTACAAGTTTTCTGATGTCCATAAATATTTCACATAATTTTTCACTGTAAAGATACAAAATTGTGTTCAATCAGTATTACTTCAGAAGTTGCTGTGGCCCAAGCATAACAATATCAGAATTTTTAGAAATCTGGTAAATATCACCTGCACTATAAAATTTTTCAATATTTTTTTAGAAATCAATGTTTAATACATTTTTATTTATTAAAAATAATGACACAAAAGCAAATTGCATCTGCCTTCTCTATTTTTCTTTCACAGTATAACACAATTTATTAGAGATTCATACATTTGATACATGAATCTGTTTTTCTGAGGATCCATCAAACTTTTTCCCAAAGCAATGGCATTGTTGCAGGAATATGAGGCCTAATGAAGAGAAATACCAAGTTTAAAAAAGGAAGGGCTTTATTTCAGCCAGTAAAGTGGTGGCAGACCCAGAGTCCCAAAATGTCGGTGCTCCCCAAATGCTCAGTCTTCTCCCTTTTATCCCCCGCCAAAAAGTTTTGGCCCATGGGTACCTTTCTCATTGGTCAGTTTGAATCAAGCTAGAGAAGCAAACTCCAGGTTTTACAGAATCATGGCTTTCACAGAAGCAGAAGCAAGCTTCAGCCTCCAGGTCACAGGAAGTTAAGTTTTTACAAATTTCTAAGAGGTGAGTCACCAGGGGGAGGACCACACAGGTGTATACTTGGGGTGTCCTTGAGAAGACCTCTGCTTTCTTAGATCTTACTTTCTCCAGGTATCCTGTTTCAGCATCATTTTATATCCCCACCAAAACTGTACAAGGTCTACAATCTCTACATTCTCAGTGGAACTTGTTATTTCCATTTGCTTTTTTCATTATGGCCTTTCTAGAGTATATGAGGTGATATCTCATTGTGGTTTGGATTTGCACTTGACTAACAACTAATGATGTTTAATATCTTTCCGTAGGCTTGTTCACTATGAGTATATGTGTATGTCTTTTTTTGAGAAATGTCTATTCAAGTCTTTTGCCCATTTCCCGATTGGGCTGTCTTTTGAATTGTAAGATTTATTTTGTTTTGTTTTGTTTTGTTTTGAGACAGAGTCTTGCTCTATTTCCAGGGCTAGACTGCCATGGACTCAGATTAGCTCATAGTGATACAGGACTCACTCCCACTCAGGACTGGATAACTGAGTCCCATTTTTCAGACCTAAACAGATTTTTCCTCTCCAAACTGCCCTCTCTGAATACACCCTGCTGTTTCCCTCTCCCCTCCAACTGCATTGATTTGTTAAATACCCTCATTCAGTCACTAATCAACATTGAAATCAGCCACTCTGGTGAAGTGTAACTCCCAAAATATAGTTTAAAAGTTCCTAGACAAAATCTCAGGCAGATATTTCCCACTTGGGACTTCCTCCTCAGCCATAGGCTCTGGTACCTTTCCTCCCTTCTCCATTCTGTTCTATCTAATAATATCTTATCCAATCACTGATCTCTGTGGTCCATGGGTTCATTCCTCCAATCTCTCAGATCCAAGGATCTCCTGCAGGAAGAAATGGTATGTTTGTCATACCATTGTGCATTAGAAGTGTTGAAGAAAGACAACTTGTTTGGTTTCATAGTCCCACAGATGGCTAAGAATTCTGTCTAGAAGCTGATTTAGTAGAATGCACCTCTAAACCTCAGTGGCACCTGACTTAGATTATTTAAATAATGAGATTTTAGATTTTGAACTGATGCTATTGTTACCACAATTTCTTTCTGCATTAAGTCCTTGGTTTTGGACGTCGAAAGAATGAACCCATGGATCACAGAGATTAGTGTTAAAATAGGATTCATTAGATAGAAAGAAATAAGGGAGGGGAAGAAAGGGACCAGAGCCTCTGGCAGAGAGAGAGATCAAGTGAGAGAGTCCTTCCTCTAAGAGCTTTTATACTGTTTTTTTGTTTTGTTTTGTTTTGTTTTTTTAATTACATTTGGCCAAGAATTGGAAGACTTCAGTACTGATTTTCTCTAGTCTTGTTTTCATTCAGAGTATGTAGTTTTGGGAGGGAAAATGTCTGTTTGGTTGGGCCTAGAAAACAG
The DNA here is from genome assembly GCA_963574355.1 of Loris lydekkerianus. NCBI lineage: Eukaryota > Metazoa > Chordata > Mammalia > Primates > Lorisidae > Loris > Loris lydekkerianus. The sequence continues at coordinate 19,758 of CAUYPK010073752.1, forward strand.
GAGTCATTGTCCAACCCTTAGTAGGAGAAACCCTGTATCACCCAGGATTAAAATATTGGGGTTTGGGGAGGGAATATGTTGCATGTAGAAGGAGCACGAATTTTTTTATGGCCACAGGGAAGACTGGTAGGCAAAATTTTAAGATAGGCCAAGGACTATTACATGAGCTTATTAACCACATTATTTAAAAGTTCAATACTCTTGCTTAATATAGTTTCCTTGACCTTGCTTAATATTATTTGTTTCCTTGAGTTCAGACAGTGGTATTTGAAAGGGGAGGAGGGCATTCTACAGGCAGAAATCTCACAGACCCTCAAGGCTTATACAAAAGGTTTTTATTGGCGAGGGAGGATGCTGCAGAGCAGCACCAAGAAGGAGAGAAAAGAAGAGAGAGAGAGGGGAGAAAAGAGAGAGAGAGGAAAGGACAAGGGGGAGAGAGGAGAGACAGAGAGAGACAGAGAAAGAAGAGAGAGGAGGAGAGAGGAGGGGAGAGAGAGGGAGAATGCGGCAAGAGAGCGCTATATAGGTTCAGTTAGGGGAAGTCTTAGAATGGTGATGGGATGGTAGAATAGCCAATAAGGAGTTACTGCTCCAGCCAGAAGAGGTGTAAGGGGCAGGCCATAAGTTTGAAATTTTCAGCAGGTAGCTGTAACTTTAAGAGTGAGACAGCTAATCTTGGTCTGTAGAAAGCAGGGGGGGGGCTTTTCTGGGGGAGGGGCTTTCTCTGGAGCAATTACCTAACAGTATTGATACAGGAATTTTGCTCTTCAGTATGTCCTTGGTCTCAGGGATTCGAAGAATGAACCCATAGACCACAGATCAGTGGTAATATAGGATTTTTATTAGAAGTTAGAAAGAAATATAGAAATAAAAACTACCGGAGCTTCTGGAAGGGGGAAAGAACTGACGTGAGGAGTCTCTATGTGGGCTTTTTATCTAGGGGTATCAGGTTTAGAGAATTACACATGGCCCTGAGTTGTAGATGGAAAAACATCTTTTCAAAGTTAATGAGTGTATTAACAAATGAATGAATGTAGTTCTTCCTCTACTAGGACAACATTATCAGGTCCTTTACAGTCAGTCTTTGTCTCTGAGAAGGGATTAGGGTGTGTGTTCCTACTTGTTACACCTCACTTCTGACACCACTTGTCAGGGCCCAAGACTGGCCAGGTCTTGGCCAGCTTAACTAGGTTCCAGATGCAGACCACTAATTTACCTTGCTCAGGTTTGTTAGGTGCCTAAGGGCTATCTACTTTAGCTGGAGAGAGAGCAAGAAAGTGTCTTAGAGAGAGTAAAGCAGCCTTCTTAGAAAGATAGATCTTAGTCTTTAGTAGAGCTTGGTAAGCTTCAGCAGAGAGACACCCTGCTGGCGTTCTGCAGGCACAAGAGGAGACAGAGTTAGAGTAAGGGGGTCCATGATAGAATGTGCATGCTTCCGACTGCCTTCTCCTCCAGTCTAATATAAGGCTGATCTTGTGCCTCTCGACACCCCAGGTGTAGAGACTGCCAATTCACACTGCTCTCATCTTGCAAGCTCTCATGCTTGTTAGGAGAGCTAAATCCCTCTTCATGCCCTTTCCACCGAGGTGTTCCATTATTGAGCTATATAGGTATTTCTTATAACTGTCACTCCTCCTAGTGATAGGCTATACGGGCTGCTACACCTACTCAAGATGGAACTACCCCAAAAACCATCTCAGGCTGCTTTGTTCATGATCTTATCAGAGTCCAGAGGGTGTGTCCCCAAAAAGGCAGTCTGCTTGTGCATGAAAATGGGGTTCTGACCTCTGAGCTCACCTGGGGGGCTCCCTGTCTAGCCCTGACTGGTGAAATCCTATATCAGTATTGTTACCAGAATTTCCTTCTTCAGTAGTGGTAATAATTTCATTCTTCAAAGAATGAACCCACAGACCACAGATCAGTAGTAAGACAGGATTTAATTAAACAGAAAAGAATACACAGGAGTAAAAAAGCACCAGAGCTTCTGGAAAAGGGGAAAACCTAAGTTGAAAGTCTCTATCATATAGGGCCTTTGCCTGGAGGTGTATATTACTTGGTAGCTGGGAAAACACCTTTTCAAAGTTTATGAGTGTATTAACAAATGAATGAATGCTGTCCCTCCACTGGGGCAAGGTTATTAGGTCTTTGTAGTTTTTGCCTCAAGGAAAAGATTAGAGTGAGTTCTTTCTACTCAAAGTGGACCCACCTCCAAAAATGTTTCAGGCCACTTTATTCATGACCTTGCTAGAGCCCAGAGGGTGTGGCCTGGAAAAGACAGCCCGCTTATGCCTAGAGATGGGCTTCTGATTTCTGAATCCTGTGTCAGTATGTTAAAGTTCCCAGTAATGATTACTGATTTTTAAATTTCTCCTCATAGTTTTGACAATAATTATTGGTAAGTTCACATATTTTCAAAATTATGATAACATTTTTTGATTCATGGATTCTTTTAGCAACATTTTCCACATTCCTTATGATAATATTTAGATTTCAATATTTTTAGACATTTGTTAAACAGCAGCTACCCACTAGTTCAATTTTTATGGTCTTTATCACCATTGAGATTTTCTACACAATTATTTTATGTATCTTTTGTCTATCATGTATTATTGGGTGTGAAAAATTGAATCTAATAATCTGTTTGGGGTAAAGAATTTTAACTCATTTGCATGCATTTTTAATTAAAATTATATCAAATTTAATTGTATTATCTGTTTTCAATTCATCATTCCTATTTTTCTATTTATTATTATCATTTATCATGCCTACTAGGGAACCTTTTCAGGTTCAACTAAACATTCAAACTTAGAACACTAAAAAGTTTGCATTTCGCATCAGATTTACTTAAAAGGATGTAGGACAAGGAACAGGACAATATGAGGTACTTTTTACGTTAAAAATTGTCTTTGAGGCAGTTTGCATTGATATTTGGGAGCTATTCTCTGATCTTACAAATGACCTCAGTTTATCTGAGTTCCATAGTGTTGATATCACTTGGGTTTGGAAGCCACACATAAGCCATTATCTCTTGTAACAATTCCAGAAGATTTATTTGATCTTGGACAGGTCTGAGTTGCATTGTCAAGAAAGCACTAAGTGGCGACTACCTCATGATACTTAGAGTTCTTCTGAGCTCAGTTGCAATTTACTAATCAATGGTTAGCTATATGATAAGTAATACTGCTTAATAATACTGATACGGGATTCCACCACTCAAGGCTGAATGGGGATTCCCCCATTCTCTAGGCACAGGTGAGTTCAGAAATCAGAGCCCCATTTCTAGGCACAAACAGGCTGCCTTTTCCAGGACACACCTTCTGTGGTCTAGCAAGGTCATGAGCATAGCAGCCTGAGTCATTTTTGGGTAGTTCCACCTTGAGGGGATGGGAGGGGCACACACCCTAGAACCTTCTGGGAGGAGCAAACTGTAGGGACCTGATAACCTTGCTCTAGTGGAGGAGGGACTGCATTCATTCATTTGTTAATATACTCATTAACTTTGAAAAGATGTTTTTCTACCTACCTCCTGGACTAAATGTAATATAGACTCTTAGGCAAACAGCCCAGCAGAGACTTCCAACTTGGTCTTCTCCTTTGCCAGAAGCTCTGGTGGTTTTTACTCCTCCTGTATCCCTTTCTGTCTAATAAAAATTTTATCACTGATCTGTGGACAGTGGATTTGTTCTTTGAATCCCTGAGACCAAGGACCTACTGAGGAATAAATTCCATTATGAATACCACTCTAGTTTTATCTTTTTTTTTTTTCTAGTTTTATCCTTTTTATAGGGAGTAAAAGCTAGAAAATTAACAATAAGTTAAATTCTGATTAAGAATAAGGAGAAATTTTTTTAACACTTAACTAAAACCACATTTTTTTTTTCCTGCTGTTTTTTCCCCTCCCTGTAATTACTTATATCAAAATATTTATACTTTCTTCTACTTTGAAAAATCCTATTTTTCTTTTTTTTTGGTTATTCCTAACATAAACCATTCTAAGTTATTTATATCTATTTGCTTCATAAACTTAGCAATGTTTATATTTCTTCTAGAAACTTCAGAAGCATCTTTCTATTGCTTCTTTCTGCCCATTCTCTTCATTATGTTACTATAATGTTTTAAGTAGGAATGCTGTAGATAGTTTATTCTCTTCCTAATGTCATTGCTCATCTAGATCTGAGTAAATTTTGCTTATTGAATTACTTACCCTTCCTTTTCATAATTCTAGTGTTCTTCATAACTTCTTTCTTCTTTTATTATAATACCTCCCCAAGAATTTTTTTCACAGAAACCATCATATAATAAATATTACCTGGATATATACCTGCTAGTCATATTTTCTTGAGTAAGTATGACAAACAGAATTCCAGAATGGTCTCCAATATTCCTGTCCCTTGAACACTTAGCCTATGTAATTCTCTACCCTTGAGTGTGAGCATGACCCATGAATGTGATAAGGCATCATTTCTGTGATTAAATTATATGATGAAAGTGAAACTGTTATTAGGTCTCTAATCATTTAACATTAGTGGTCCTCAACTAATCAGTGAACATTTTCAAAGAGAATCTAAAATGAGAAATTAGACAAAGACAGGAAAATTTTTATGTTGGCCTTGAAGAAGAAAGCTTCCATGTTTTGAGAAAGTGCTAAATGGTGTTCTCTAGATCTGAGGACTATCTCTAGAAGTGCAAGCAATCTCCGACCAATAGCCAGCAAAGAAACAAAGATCACAGTTCTGCAATTGCAAAATAACTTAATTCTGTCAACCGAATAAGCTTGGAATAGAACTCAGAGTTCCAGGTGAAAACAGAGTTTGGACCACAGCTTGATTTCAGCTTTGAGAGATCCTGGGTAGAAGATCCTACTAACTCCTGCTCAGCCTCCTGACTCATGGAAATTGTGAGATGATAAATTTGTATAATTTTTTCTGAAAGTCAATGGTATGCATTAAATTTTTTTGGCCCTAACTATATGTCTAAGTCCTACCCCTACTACCTGGTATCTGTAAATGTAACCTTGTTTAGAAATAGGATCTTTGCAAATGTAATCAGATATAATCCGATATAATCACTATGAGATATCATTAGGGTAGCTCCATTCCAATATGACTAGTGTCCTTCCCTTCCCAAAAGGGAAATTTATAGAGAAATAAATATATAGAGAAAAGAGAATATAATGTGAAGAAACAGACACACAGAAAAGAATACTATCTAAAAAGTGACAAAAGAGGCAGATACTGACATGCTGCGTCTACAAGCTGAGAACAACAATGATTTCCAGTACAGTGAATCACCACAAGCTAGGACAGAGAAAGGAAGGACAGTCTCTTACAGAGTTCAGATGGCCCTGCTGACACCTCGGTTTTAGGCTTCTAGCCTTCAGAACTGTGAAACAATAAACATATGTTGTTTTAAGCCACTCAGTTGGCGGTACTTTGTTAATCAGTGTAAGAAACTAAGATAGTAATTTTGTGATAAGGTGTCGCAAGGAGATAAATAAAAAAAATACATACCAGTTTTGTGGAGCAGTCTGATGTCAGTTTAATTCTTTTATTATTTTTCTGAAAATGTTAGAGTATCTTTTTTCACTTGTATGTGGAATCCTTGATATTTTTCATTTCCAAATATTATTTCCCATTTGTTAACTTAATCATGTTTGACATTTATAATTATTTCAACCTAAAGTACTATATCTTTCATTAATTCTTGAACAATTTTAATCATTGTATCTATAAAACTATGTATGGTACATTTAATTTTTCACCCTTTATGGAGCATGTATACTTCTATCCCCCATGTGTCATATCTATGAAATGTATGTCTTTAATTTTAGCTATACATACTATACATGTATGTATAGTATCTATGTGGGCTTATATTTATATGTGTGTATATGTGCATACAATTATATCATGATAATAATATTAACATTAAAACATGTATCATGTATCTAGCACCTGATTTAGTATTTCAAACATTAGCTTCAAATCTCCTGTATGACCCTCCATAAACATTTATTTTTAATGTTGATTGTTTGAGAGGATGATATCTTTTATATAAATATGTTATTTGTCAAGGACTGAAAGTCCTGTGCCTAATTTCATAGAATAATTTAAGCAATATATTTCATCATTCAAAGTTAAAGTCCCTAATTAACTCCTAGCTACTTCAAATTCTAATTATAAAGGCTTCCCTCTAGGGATGGAATGTTCAGCAAGTTGAAATAAAAATTTTTTTTAAAAAAATGTGGGTAAATTCTTCTATTTCTTTCTCTCTCTCTTTAAATCTATTTTTATGGCATTTGAGATAATCTAGGGTGGCACATGTGGCTCAAGGAGTAGGTCACTGGCCTCATTTACCGGAGATGGTGGGTTCAAACCCGGCCCCGGCCAAAAACTGCAAAAAGAAAAAAAGAGATAATCTAAAGCTCTTCTATTTCCCTTGGTGTCTTAAACAATCACCCAGTATCCCACCACAGTAAAATATTTTCTTTGTTTATATTGTCAATGGCTTCACACTATTGGCAAAAGCTGACTTCAGGCAACTAAAATAATCAATGGGTTTTGTTTACTATGCATGAAAAGTTAAAAATTATGGTTGAATACATCAAGCATAATCTGCAACAATCTTTGTCTTTTTCAATGCCCACTGTAGTCATTTGAATTACCTATCTTGTCCATGAATATAATAAAATTTACACTTTTAGATTAGGTAGTAGATCTTGAGTTAAGATCAGTTAAGAAGAGGGGAAAATACAAACTTCCTCAAGTCTTTACAGTGCATTTTAATCATTTGATATAAATCATCATTTGTGGTATTCTCAAAATTATTAGGAATTACATGGAATGTGAATTAGTGAACAAAACCTATACAATTCCTTTAAAATTAGTTTCAGCATAAATTCATTGCTCTTTCTTCTGTCTTCTCTAATACTTTTCACCCAGTATAGTTTTAGATACTCATAATATTGTTTCCCATTATATATAACTTATGTATATATTATATATAATGTATATTTAATTTATCATATATTATACATAATTTATATATAAATTACTTTTATTTATAAACTATTTTAAAGATTCATCCAGTTCCTCAGTGTTCAGCTAATTCACTGAAGCTAATCCATTTGGGACATAGACTGCATGATGTACTTATTTCACGTTTATTTATCCTTTTATCCAGTTATATTGTCTACAGCCCTTTGGTACCACAGATAGCCCTTTTTAAAACATTGTCATTTATGCCATTTATATTAATAGAATTATGTGAGATGTTCGGTGGGATAGGAAGTGTGAAATACATATTTACACAGTATCACAATAACTAGAAAACAGGCTATCAGTATAATTATTTAATAATTAGATAGAGTAGTGTCAAACTGTTCTCCAAAATGAATGTGCCATCCTACAGTACCAAAGGGAAAGGATTATTTTATTAGTACATGTATCCACATCCCCGGACATCTGCTTAAATTCTATATAAATATCCTTGTCCTCCTACACATGACACTTCCAATCAAAAAGTGCGTGTGCCAGTAGGGGATAATTGGACAAAAGGTAAGGTTAGGATCACTGTAACGGGGCACACAAATTTTGTACATATGTAAAGCAAACAACCTGGTATTGGAGAAGGGACACCATAGACCCTGAGAGGAATCTGAGATGGAAAAACATTAATGATTCTTTCTTTTCTTGAACTGTCTATATGGCCTTCCACATGAAGAGAAATGCTCTGATACGGCTCTTTCAAACCATGCTCCCAAACTTTTGCAAGAATCGTAAATGTAACTGACTGCTGAGTCTGTGACAGCTCTAACCATGAATTGCTTGCCATTTCCTCTAACCTTCCTGAGAGTTCGGTCTAAAAATGCAGGTGCTACCTCCAGCTTTTATACCTTTTTAGGCAAAACATACCCAGATATCTTCTATACTTCCATTCCCAGTCATTCCATGCAAATGGGAAGAAGTCCATGTAGCTGGTGCCATAGATAGACAGAACACATTAGATTAATTGTCCTCAGGAAGGTAACCAAAAACAGTGATTAGATTCAATTAGTCAAACTGAACTTAAGACCCTATGGCTTATAAGCCAGCTGCAAGACCACATTAGAGGTTTCAATTGTGCCTTTCTCTCATATGATTTCCACTGGTGATGAGGACAGCAATAGTTTTAAATAATACTTTCTTTCAGAGGTGCTTATATGCTCCCAGAATTGTACATCTTTTGAGGAAGCCAGACATAAGCTTGCCTCCTTTTATCTAAAAACACAGTGACTTTCACCTTAGGTGTTCTCATAAGAGACTTGCAAACAGATTATGTAACTCTCAAATGGCTGAGGAGATTTCTCCTAGAAGAGAAATTTATTTATTTATGCTCACATTGCAGGTAGTTTCCCCTATAGTAGGAATCATTCAATTAGGGACATTAGGAAAGTTGACAAAAAGCCTGTCCCTGATTTAAGCTGAAATGATCAATGACACCATAGCAGCTGTGGAAGACATTCAGGTCAGGTTTAACTCCCTAGACAGGGTAGCTATAGATTATAACTAGATGTCTTCTTTGTGAACCAAGACGAAGCTTACAGTATGACTAATACATCCTGTTCTACCTAGATTAATACCTTGGGCCAAGTGGAAAGGTCAATATAGACTTAATAGGATAATTATCCAACTCTCTAAGATAGACTCTTAAGGTCATAGGGGTTTGTTCAGTAAATTGAGATTGGCACTCTGGGAGGTAACTTAGAGATCAGTCATTGACTTGCCCTGCGGATTCTAGTTCTGTTGAAAGTGGCCTTAATTATATAGTGCATAAAATGGATTGAATAGATTTTGTTTCAGCCCTTGACAGATTAATCACAGTTGCTGATAGAGTTGCATATGGCAAGATTTGCCAATGGCCAAGCCAGTGTGGAAATGACCAGTAAGTATCACTGAATAATATTTATCCAGAATGTCTTGCATTTCAGTATGTGTTGTGAGCAAAGATACTATTTTTGTTCATGAAGTTTTTAAGGAAGTTTGTATAGCAAGTAACCTTATAAAATGGAGATCATCATGGTTAAGTTTGATCAACTTGACTAGGCTAGAGGATACCCAGATAGTTGGTAAAACGTTATAGTTAACCATGAAACAACGTGGGTTTGACTACACAGGTCTATTTTTTTTTTTTTTTTTTTTTTGTGAGATAGAGTCTTACAAAAAAGACTGGTGACTGGTCACAAGTGATTCTCTTATCCCAGCCTCCCAAGTAGCTGGGACTATAGGTAACCTACCATAATACCTGGGTATTTTTTAGAGACAGTGTCTTTCTCTTGCTCAGGCTGGTCTCAAACTCCTAAGCTCAGGTGATCCACCTCCATCAGCCTCCCAGAGTGCTAGGATTACAGGTATGAGCCACTGCTTGTACGTACACAGGATTATATGTGGATTTTTTTTCAACCAAACAGGGATTAAAAAATAACAGTACTTACAGGCTGTGAAACCTACCTATGTATACAGAGGGCTGCCTTTTCCTATATTTTGGTTGGTTTTTCAGGGCTGACTGTAGGACTTGAGTATGCATAGACTTTTTTAATATATGCCAGGAGTGCTGGAACAACTCTCCATGCATACCAATGGGTGACTGTATTTCTGGGTGTGTTGCACTGGTCCATTTACTGAGTGACCTTGAAGGCTGCTACATCTGAGTGAATCCCAAAAGAAAAGAAGGCTGGCACAGCTTCAGGCTGCTGTGTAAGCTTCTCTGAAAATTGGGCCATGTGATCCAGAAGAAATAATGGTGCTTAATGTGTCAGAATATATAACTCTCTTAGGCTTTCTCTTGTTATAGTATGGCCATATTAATATTGCCATGCTCTGTGATTGAGCTCAATGGAAAACTACAGCAACTCAGTCCAGGCAGGACTACTTCAGACCTTTTAGACAAGAAAGTTCAGATCACTCTGCCAGGTAAAGAAACACAACCAACTAAGATTTATGCTAAAAACAAAAGGAATAGAGAATGAGTAGTAGAATAAGGTAGTTCTAAATACCAACCATGAGGATAGAACAAGGACTAATCGTCATGGGTATACCCTCCTTATCTTGCCAAAATACAGTTGTGTATATGTGTGAGTGTATTTGTATATACACACACACATATGTACAAATAAAGCAAATACCTTATTTTCTGTCCTGTCTTATTTCCTTATTGTATAACATAAAATGTACCGACTTTATATCAGTAGTATTTAAGTATTGTAAGTATAACACGTTATAGTATGTAAGTTACAGGACATTAGAAAAATAGTAAACAGTACTCCAGCACTTCAGAGCTGTAACAAATCCTTTGTCTGTGACCAGAGGGACTCAAGCCATGTTTCAGCATCTATGAAACTAAGATGTTAACTAGGATGTAGCATAAAACTCTAGACCCTTCATAGTTCATGATATCACCACAGGTTTAACATGTGTTAAGGAAGAAATATTGCTTTCATATCTATTCTTCTTACCTATATTACAGGTTCTAATTCATTTAAAAAAATTTATAACCTGCATTGCCAATCTCATAGACATGCATCATATTTCATAATATCTAATCTAATATCAAAAGATGTAAATCTTTGCATCAATATAGTTTTACCCTATTGCAAAGATATACAGGTGTACTACATTGCAAAAATAAAGTAAATTCTGATGTTTACATGTTTTACAGAATACAGTGCCCCTCTCTCTCTCTTTTTTTTTTTTTTTTTTTTTTTTCAGTTTTTGGCTGAGGCTGGGTTTGAACCTGCCACCTCTGGCATATGGGGCCGGCGCCCTACTCCTTTGAGCCACAGGAGCAGCCTGCTATCTCTTTTATAATTATTTCAATCAGCACTATGAGTTTTATTAGTTTAATCAAGTATTTTAGATTTAAGGTATATGGAAATTGATCATATCAATTGGGTCATTTTTGTTATGGCCAACTAAAACAGCGTCAAAAGGCCAGCAGGAAAAAAGTCCCTTAGGGCATACAACATTGCCCCAAGAATGTCATTCTCTGCAAGCTAGCTGTGGAAACTGCTGATGACAATCTGAAACCAGTTTCATCTAATAGCTACTGAAACAAACTGTGCATCTCTAAGACTAGTTTTATCTACCATCATCACTCACCAGTCAGTTACCAGCTCTCTGAAACTATGCTATTGCCAAAGAAATTTTCTTTGAAACAATTCCTTACTTTTCTGCTTTTCTTAAACCTTCAATCTTCTTTTTGTTCTTTAGACATACTGAAGGCCATTTGGTCTGTGTGTCTCAAATAAAAAATTTCCTTTCCAATTTAAAAGCTTTGAATTTAAATATTCGTCTGTGTATTTTCTTTGACTTTGGCAGGTATAAAAGCTATTGCAAGGATCTTATAAGAATGCTAGAAAAGAAATGCAACTTGGACTCAACATTAAACAGTTTTATTTTCTACAACAAAGCATAGAATACAGCAACTCTATATCTCTGTACATGCAGCATACTCACAATTATTGCAAAGATTCCTTTTTTCCTAATCAATTTACAACGATATCTGAGAAAGAAGGATCTTTTTTCTGTGCTCATTTATATATGTTTACTCAATAAATTCTAAATTGACACAATACAGCCAATTTACAGCTGTGCAAACAAATGGCCTGTTTAAAGAATGAAAAGGATTCACTTTTGGAAAAAAGCTTGTTTGTTATTCCTTATGTTTCTCCTTATGTCATTTCAGAAATAGTTTAAAATTAAGTTGAATAATATAGTTGTCATATTTGCTAGGTTGATATTTTAGTAAATTGAACAGATGCAAACTAGTTCTCTTAAACCAAACACAGATGATTTTGTAGTTTTAAATTTTGAGTCATTTCATAAATATAGTCACACTACAAACTAGACAGATAATCACCCAAGCTTCAGAATACACATTTGGAATAATTCTGACCTGCTTCAGACAAAATGTGGTAATATCAAAAAAACCTGTGTTACTCTTTTTGTTATTTCAAGTCTATGATTAGCAAACAACTATGTATAAATATAAAAGTATTACATATATTCTTTTTGTAAATTTCCCATATTTATTTTTCTCTTTAATTTCATTTCATTTATTCATAGTATTTTTTAACAGGGATGAATGGTGAAATCAGGGTTTTCAGTGAACTCATCACTAGAATGGTGTATATTGTACCTGATGGTTAGTTTTTGATCTTCACCCTGTCCCACCTTCCCCTTTTCATTTTCTCCAATGCACAAATACTACCTTTTTGTCAAAGCCATTTGTTTGCACAGCTGTAAATTAGTTTTATTGTGTTAATTTAATATTTTTTGAATAAACATACATAAACGAGCACAGAAAAAAAGATTTTTTTTTTTTCTCAGATTATCATTGTATATTGATCAGGAAAAATACAGAAAAAACTTATATACTATAAATGTGAGAAATGATTTAAGGCCATAGCATAGACCTTCCCAGCTGCCAAAGAATGCAATAACTATTTCTGTTCTATAAGGCAATGGTTAATGAATTTCCTAGATAGATAAATTAAAATATATTTCAGATATATTCTTATGTTTACTAGATTTCATGAATTAGCAAAAAATAAATTGCTGTAACTCTTACAAATGAGAGTGCATATATATATATGTGTATGTTTGTATAAAATTATGCATCATAAAAAATTTCACCACTTTTAAGACAAAAACATTTAATAGAGCTAAAAACAAGATAAATTCTAAAAACACTTATAGCACATATATATGTATTATGTTAGACATCAAATAAAGGAATATCTTTCATATCAAATAAATTGTACCTGATATGCTAGTTTTCGTATTCCTAGTTTAGAATCTCTTTACGTGTATATAACTTCTACTACTATTAAATATGATTATAAACAATGTAATGATATTGAACTTAGAATTTGAAAATAGTTGGATATAAACATAATATGGCATGCAAAAATCAAAAAGTCTTTATAATTTAATTTGTTCAGCTCTGTTTCTAACACATTTGAAAAAGAAGGGGAAAATAAGTGTAAAATTATAATTTAAAAATGATCCCACACTAAATCCTGGGCAGAGTTATTTCTTCTGAATTAAAAAAACAAGTCTCATGATAAACATCAAATTATTTAAGAATGATGGATGGTTACAAAGTTATCTATATTTCTATTGTATAACAAAAACAAGGGAAAACAATGATAAAGGAAGTTTCCTGAATCTATCTAAGAATGCCTGTATGGTAACTGAATTTGATTATAACTTGATATATATATATATATATATATATATATATATATATATATATATATTTTTTTTTTTTTTTTTTTTTTTTTTTTTTTTGTTGGGGGGGTTGGGGGGGGTTGGGTTTGGAGCGGGCCCCAACCCCACGTTGGGGGGGGGGGCTGTTG
>CAUYPK010073753.1:0-21352 GCA_963574355.1 Loris lydekkerianus
AAAAAAAAAAAGACAAGGTTTATTAAGTTTAGCCTGTACCCATTCTAATATGCAAAAAACAAATGTCTACATACAGTAACTAAGAAAATGCCATGAAGGCTACGCTGAACAGTTTGATGAGAATATTTCAGATTGTATATGGAACCCGCACATTGTACCCCTTGATTGCAATAATCTAAACAGCTTTGATTTAACAATAAAAATAAATCATAAAAATAAAATCATATCTGCTCATCTGTTGAGCTGTGAGCTTCTTCCCTCAGTTTATCCTGTTGGTGGATGGTCTACATACTCGCCCACATGCTTATTGCTTCTTTGAATAATAAGCTACTGAAAGGTACAGATATCAGTTTTGAGTTAGTCATGTCCTCTCTCTTATTTTATTTTATTTTATTTTAGTTAGGTAGTTTTTTGATTTCAGGTTGATGTGAGGATATAAACAACCAGATCGCAATACTTCAAACTGTTAGGTAGAGTGCATCTTGTAGTTGTGTCCTACACCCAAAAGGTGTGCAAATACCCCTACATTGTGCTCAATAAGTGGAAGCACAACAATCCCCCCTCCTCCCCTCTCTCCCGTACCTCTTACCCCTTCCCCTCAACTTTAGTTGTTCTCCTATGTGGGTGGTGTGTATTAGATTATCTACGGCATTGTATCAGTAGTGAGTACAGTGGACACTTGCCTTTCCATTCTTGCGATGCTTTACTAAGAAGAACATGCTTCAGCTCTATCCAAGTTAATATAAAAGATATAAAGTCACCATCTTTTCTTATGGCTGAATGGTACTCCATGGTGTACATGTACCACAGTTTATCTTTTCATGAGTTGAGGAACATTTAGGTTGTTTCTACATCTTGGCGATTGTAAATTGAGCTGTGATAAACAATCCAGTGCAAATGACTTTATGATAAAGTGATTTTTCATCTTCTGGGTACGTGTGTTCTCTTAATTAAAAAATAGGCCAGCAATGGTTTTTCAATAAACCACTGGGTTTTACTATATCATTGGAGAAAATGACTTATACAAGGAAAGATGTATTTAAGTTCTTTAGATGAATGAGCCAGGATAATCTTAGTGATAGTGGAGGGAAAGTTTTGCTTGATTTTTATTCTTTACTCTTTCTTTTATGCACTTCTATTCTTTGTTGCCTTTCTATAAAAATAGATCTGAATGCTGACAAAGAAAAATGATAGTTTCCTAAGAAAGATATGTGAAGGAATATTCTTGGGTAAAAAAGCCTAAGCATCTATGTGTTTTGTTTTCTTTTTTAACACTTCAATTTTACAAGGAAAGTGAAATTTAAAATAGCACTTTTTCATGTAAAAAAAAAAAAAGAAAAAAAAAAGAGAGCGAGAGAGAGCAAAACTGTTAGCACAGATGGTTAGTGACAAGGTTGAGGACACAATATAACAGTCGAAATTTTATCATGGTATAGTCTATTACCAGCATCCAGGTCTGAGATTCTTTTACTTTCTTTTCTCTGTCTCTTATATCACTTATTTCTAAAACATATAGATTGTTTTAAGTGTCTACAAATCAAGAAAGCTTGTCTTTCTGCAGCATGTGTTGTCTCTTTCAAAGCAGAAGTTTCTCTCTTAGGAAAATTTCAATGTAGTTTGCAGCTCTCAGATAAAATCTCAAACAAAAAGTACTTCAAGAATTAGACACAGTAGGGCAGAGGTCACCCTTTTGAAAAAATTTATCAACCACTTATCGATTGCATTTAATGCAGAAAATGCAAGTCTCAATTTAATCACTATGTTTGTTCAGAAAAATTGACCAGTAGATAGAAATTAACATTATGTGTATAAAACTTCTGCCTTATGACCTACTTTCACCACTGGGAATATTCACATTCTTCCATTATAAGGTAAAAGTGTCTAAAGTATACCATGCATTATATGCCTAAAATCTTGAGAGAAATGCAGCTACATTTGAATGATGAAAAAATATTGCTTTATGTCCTATTTTGACCCTAGGGCTAGGTAATGATTAAGGCAAGACTTCCATTTCTGGTTAATAAAAAGTTTTAATAGAATATCTGAATTTTTTGTAGTTGTTAAATCTAGACAAATATGAGATTCTTCTCATTTATTTGATTAAAATTAATGGAATTATTGAAATTATCTCAAAGTCATCATGTTTGTGACAGGTTACCCACAACACAATATGGAATCTACACTTCAATGTTAAGTGTCTTCTGAAATGTATTTTTTATTATTGCTTTTAATACTTTTACAATATTAATCCTAATGATAGAATCTAGACAAAAATAGGCTATTATATCCTTTTCTCAAATGCTACTGGTTCTAAGAAATTTTTATTAAGTGTTCTATGAAAAAAAAAAATGTGTTCTATAATCAAATAACTTTTAGAAATGTTGCCTACCACAGTATCTCTTAAGTTTCTTTCTATTAGCATATGAAAGGTTTTGGTAGATCTTGCAGAAAGGATGTCTGCCAAAAATATTTTGAGAATAGTTGGAGAAAGTCTGCTGAAGCAAACAGTATCCAAATTATAAAGGCTCTTTTATGCCTTGCTGAAAAGTTCGAAATGTTTTCCATTTTCTTTTTAGAATAACTGCTTTGGTAGCAATGTGATGGATAGAATGGAGACCTACTTAGAACACTTTTTTTTTGTTTGTTTTTTGCAGTTTTTGGCTGGGGCTGGGTTTGAACCCACCACCTCCGGCATATGGGGCCAGTGCCCTACTCCTTTGAGCCACAGGCACTGCCCTAGAACACTTTTTTAGTAACCAAAACAAAAAGTAGTTGTGATCATACAGAAAGAAGTACATTAAAAATGTTTTAGAGGGAAATGACAGGATTTGAAGGTTGAATGTTAGAAGATTAGGAATCAAAAATGAATTAAATTTATGGCCGTAGATACTTAGGGGATGCTGGAATCACTCTCTAAGTTCAGGCTGATAAAAGGGAGGATTAGAAACAGATGGGATAAAACAGAGAATCTGTTTTCATGTATGTCATGTTTGAGATACCAAATCGAGGAAGAGATTCTCAGTATATATTGAATATAGAACCATAAATTCAAGAAAAAGATCTTTGGTAGTACAGACATGTACTAGTAAATAAGTGGTAGTTAAAATTCTAGAAACGGATGAAGTCACTGAGAGGCATTAGGTAGAGCGTGAAATGTGGAGAACATAACAGCAACAAATAGGTGTTAGATCACCAGATAGAATCTACAGGTGGAAAAACATCAGGGAGCAGGGTGGCAGAACCTGAGCGTGATGGTTAGGCATCAACTTTACTGGTTAAGGCGTACATAGAAACCTGTGAAGCATTATTTCTGAGTGTGTCTGTGAAAGTGTTTTCAGAGGAGATTAGCATGTGAGTCTGAGTGGATTCTATAGGGAAGATCCACCTTCTATGTGGGCAGGCATCATCCAATCAGCTAGGGGCCCAGAAAAAACAGAAACAGAGAAAAGGAGATATGTTGATCCATCTGCTGAAGCTGGGATACCCTCTTCTTCTCCTATCCTCCTATCCTATCTCCTATCCTTGAACAGCTCCAGGATCCCCCACCTTTGGACTTGAGGACTTATACTACCATTCCCCATCATTCTAGTTTTCAGGCCTTTGGCCTCCGTCAGGGAGTTAGCCTACCAGCTTCACTCGTTCTCAGGTCTTTGGACTTGGACTGAGCGAAGCAATCAGCATTCTAGGATCTCTGGGTTGCAGACAGCCTGTTGCAGGGCTTTTCAGCTTCCCTCCCTAATCAAGCCAATTAATACCCATAATGACTTCTCTTATGTATGGATCTGTCTTTCTGGAGATACATCAGGTTTCTGAAGAACCCTAATTTACTAAGTGGGGAGAGAATGTCAAGAAAGAGGTAGTAATCAATGATGCTACAGAAGAGGTCAAGTAAAATATATATGAAAAAAAGTGCATTTGATTTAGTGATGGATCAATTCTTGGCACTCATGGCCAGCACAATTACAGTGTAAAGATAAGTCAAAAGCCAGAGAGAAATTGAGCATGAAGTGTGGACATGGAGGTAGCAAATACCATAGCAGCTGTTATTTCCAGAAATTTAACTTTGCTAGAAAGGAGACTGACTAGACAGTGTGTGCCAGCGATACAGGTAGAGCATATTATTTTATTCTTCTTTTATTTTAAGTGTAAAGTGGGAAAGGTCCAGTAAAGAGGATAAACACTGAAATCATACACAAAGGGATATTGAAGAAGAAGGGGGATGAGAGTAGAGATATTTGTCTTTTGCAATGGATAAAGGAAAACTGGTAATGATGAACATAAAATTGGATAACCTGATAAGATTAAATATGGAATATTGAGAGATTTCCCACCTGTTGGATATTTAATTCTCTTTGAAGTAGGAGGCAAATTCTCCCTCAGAGAATGAAAAGAAGTTTAAATCATAAGGGCTTTGGGAAAGTTCTGAGAGGTATGAAAGAGCCACTCTGAGGAGTAGATGGGACACTGTCTGGGGACTTATGTGTCAGGCTATAGAGGACCCAGTTGAGCTGGGAATGGTGCATGTGCTCTGATGCCTCACTGTTTGGGTGCATCCTTTCCTCTGCAGTGATCAACAGTTTAAGTATAAGAGAGGAGAAAACAGTGACATTGATCCAGGTCATGGTGTAAAGGAGTGGATGTTTTCAGTAAAGTAGTATCTAAATAAAAGAATGGAAGGAAGATAGGAGGAAGATGACAAAGGAAAAAGGTTTACAGCTCAACTAATTGAACAACACATACAGTGGAAGCAAGACAGTGAGAAATGTGGTAGGATGAAAAGTCATAGGATGTTAGAGTATGAAATTTCAGAAAGGAAGCCACAGATTATGGCGTTTGGCCATGAGGATGATGGTGGAAGAATGCAGATGAAGGTCAATAGAGATGCATATTTAAACAACAGAGTGGCCATAATGTTGGGTTGTTGTATGAACACTGTGGTTGTCCTCCATTAGGACGGGATCAGCTTAAAGAGAAAAGCTTGAGTCAGTTGTCAAAGAATTCAGGAATTGTTAGAAATAAATAAAAAGCAGAAAGATAGATGGGAAGAAGAAAAAAGATAGAAATTTATCTACCTGGATAGCAAGACCATCAGAGGCGGGATTTTACCCACAGGTGGAGCATAAACAATAAAGGATATGGGGGAGAGTGGATTCTGAGGCAGGTGGAGTGTAGGAGAATGAAAAGCCTCAAGGGACAACCTGCAAGTTAAAGCAAGATAGTAGATGGTTCCAGGGTGCACAGAGAAACAAGGGTTTGGGTTCAAAAAGAGGCAGGCAGAGCAGCAGAGCAGTGTAGGGATGAAGGGAGCTGGGATGGTGAGGATAGGAAACAAAATGTGTTAATTCCATGTCTATAAAAGAGAATTCAAGCATTATTTTGCAAGCCAAGAGTCAGGGACTGTAGGAGATCTGGAGACTTAAAAGAGTGATAGGCCAGTACTACCTAGGACCTGACCCACGGAAGTACTATTGCTTTTCCAGATTCTGGCTGTGGTGTCTGAGATGTGGATACTTTTCTTGATTACAATTTGTAATCTCCCTGTTCTGTCTCCTGGGTGCACCTCTCCCAATTCTAATCTTATCGCTCCTCCACCTTACAACCCAGCCTTCTGTAGGGATTAGTTAGTACAAATACACCTTTTTTCAATATGTGTATCTTTGTGAAAGTGTATTTTAATGGCAGTGTCAGGGGTAAGGTCAAAAGTTTATACACTGGGATATCTTGATCATGAATTGACCTAAGAAACTATAAAAGCCTTTTAAAGCCTAGTAATTGTAGAGATGAAGCAGAGTTTAGGAAAATGGCAAAGAAAATCAATCCCATTAAAAATTTTCTAGTCCTGAAGCAAGTTTCTAGGTCTCTGTCTTTATCAATATATCTTCTTATATTAACAAGTGACCATAAAGGCAAGATTAATCTCAAATCTTGAGAAGTACTCAAGTTATCTTACTTCTGACCATAAATAGAACAGCAACAAAAAGAAACATGACCTAGTTGTGAATAAGAGCACTGGACAGAGGAGGCCTGGCTATATCTCCATGTCTGCTGTAAAGTACCAATCAGAGAGACAAAGCTGCTTGTATCTTGCCAAAATTGAGCAAGAGACCAAATAGAATGAGATCTGTAAGGGAAGAAAATTATCAGGACAGACTTGAATTAAGAACTATTTAAAGGTTCATTATTAATAAACAGAACACAACTACATGAATCTGATCCTTCATTTGCCTTAGTGTGCATCCCACCTTCACCAGAGTAATTAATTTTCTCTATACTTGGGTTTATTATGGGGTCCATGTTGCAGGTTGTGAAGAAAACTTTATAGAAAGGAACAGTTAGTAGAAGAATCATGACACATAATGTTGTTTATGCATCTTCAAAGGTCTCATTAAAATACATATACTACAGACAGGGAATGGGGTTTTCATATTAGCACTCTCTAACAGTGCATTACTCTAATGTGAGTTTCTTTATTTTATTTTATTTTACCCAAGAAAAGAGCATAGCTATAGGGGAAAATATATGGGATTATCATCAAGTTTCTATTATGATAAAATTTAAATCATATCAACATATGATCTTTAAAAGTATTTTCATATAAATTATATTATGCACTCTTCATCAAAGCCTGTGATTTTGACAAGGCAGATGTTTTGTCTGTGTTTCAGGGAAAAAGAAAAATGGAATCTTACTGAAGTTTGGGGACCCTATGGAATGTTTATTAGGAATATTTCTGTCTCCTCCTCCCCAAATTCACATGTTGCAAATCCAGTCAGCACCGTGATAGCTGTTAGATCAAGAGGGGTGGAATTCTAATGGCTTAGTACCCTTCTGAGAGAGGTCCTGAAGAGCTGGCAGGTGGAGGCACAGTGAGAACATGGCCCTCACCAGACAATCAACCTACCAGTGCCTTGAGGTTAAACTTCTCAGTTTCCCAAACTGAGTAAATTTCTGTTATTTCTGAGCCATCCGGTGTATGCTGTTTTGTTACACAACCTAGATGAATAGAAACAAGGATCTTTCCCTAAATGATATAACTTGTTAATGTCAGGACTAGAAATGAATCCAACAACATTTAAACTGTAAAAAATATGTTTTTATCTACTACTTCTCTTCCAGAGTTATTCTCTGTAGTTGCCATACCTTAGACAAGTTACTTAACCTCTTTCTACATCAGCTTCCTACCTGGAAAATGCAGGTACTATTACCACCTACCTTGTTAGTTTTGTTGTATGAAATAATATAATAACTGTAACTACTCAGCACTTTGCAAAGGAACCTTGAAGCCCTCATAAATGCTACCTGTTACTATTTTTCCTATCCAGTATAAGAAAAAATTTAGAGAAGTTAAGGATGCCGTCACATAAGCATTCACTGAGCTTATGTGATACGCCAGGCACTGTGCTAGGCACTAGAGAAATGAGAGCATAAAGGTAGAGTGCCTTGCCTGAGTGGTTTCCTACCCAAGGTAGGAAGACTCTCAAGCAAACTTACCAAATATATTTCAAACATTAAGATAGTGGAAAAGGGATGATGTAGGCACCAAGCACAGAGCCCTCAGGAAAGCTCTGGAGATTTAGAAACTGTTTCCTAAAATGTGGCCTACCAGATAGGGAGAAATATGAGCAGAAACAATGAAACTGGAACTACTTCAGTGTGCCTAGAAAACTGTAAGCCCTTCACTAAGGCTAGAGAGTAGCGATGATAAAGACCCAGAAAGATAGAAACAAATACTTAGAAAAGAAGAAAATTTCCTAAAGCAGGTGCCATATAGTTCTTTCCTTCTTTCCTCCCTTTTTCCTTTTCTTCTTTTATTCCTTCTTCCTGTTTTTCTTCCTTACATTCCTCCTCATTTCTTCTCCTCCTTTTTTCCTTCTCTCCTTCCCTCCCCTCTCCTTTTTTTCTTTCTTATTTCTTGTTTTTTATAGAATATTTCCCCATGTCTCATTCTTAACCCTTGGATACACCATATACTCAATATATGCATTCTAGCCATAAGGCCAAGAGCAGCTGTTATATTACTAGTATTTATTCAGCAGATTATTTTAAAATTAAAAGATATGTAATTGGTAGGTGGATTGAAATTTTAGATAGGATGTCTTTTTGCACAATGAAAATAAGTGGGAATGTAGGAATTTATTTTAGAAGCTAGGAAGGGCCATTTGACAGAAGATAGAAAAAGGACATTACTTGAACAATTTACACAGATTCCTATTTCCTGCTTAACCCCACCCAACACTTTGTTTTTTGACACATGGACGGTAAGTCTGACTGTGTGCCCGTCTCCGAAATTCCTGTCTGCTTTCCAGATAAACAGGAACTAAACTACTTAATTGTGTGATCTTCCTCTCCTACCTGGGTCTCCTGTTTTTCCTCTCTCATCCAGCATTCTGACCATGATATGCTTTCTCAACATGAGGTCTTCAGCTGCAAATGCATACATACACATGCCTGCACATATAGTAATGGGAACTTGCTTTTACATCATCTATGACTTCTGTTTCTAAATCCTCTTTCTTCCTCAGGAATTATTTTTCCCAATTAGTTGAACGAATGATGATATTTGTTTGTGGCTTCCAGGTTGCCCATAAAGAACACTAGTTATTAATTTTGGAAAATTGCTATGCAAGACTATTATATCTTCTTTTCTGCTGATAGGAGAAAAGAGTGATGTGCCATATTGAAACAACTGGAAAAACAGATTGCTAAATTAGAAATGAAGATATAATTAAATGTATCCTCCAATAATTGGCTAGAATTGGAAACATTTAAGTCTGTACTTATCAAATATGCCTGAAATATCAAATATTGCCTGAAAATGGTACAGAATCCTTATTTTATGCTAAATAAATTTTTATGGAAAGGCAATTAAGGAGGAAATCTGCTTGCTAATTTGATTAAAAACACAATGGGTCTCTGTTATTTTACCTATTAAAACTCCAACTAGGAGGAAACTGATTATGAAAGAAGAAATTAATTCCATTTTTAAGATCTATTATCAAACATTACATTTTTAAAAAGTGGAATTACTCATGACAAAGATGCATTTCATAATTATTCTCAGAAAAGCATATATTCCTAGTTCTTCTTTAAAATAAAAAAAAAAAAAAATGCCAGTCTAAAGAAAAAGCAACACTGCATCCTCAGTATTTATGGCAGAAAAAAAGGTAGTTTATTGACCACATAAGCTCATTTACACAAATTGAAAGAATTCCTCTTTCTGAAAGCCATCCTATATAGAAGCTATAATCCGGACTGTGTTCATTCTCTGCTTATACTATTACATTTCTTTATTATATCATAGTTATTAGTAGACACATTCTTTTTGCTGTATTTTTATTCAACCATTAAACAGGTAATTACCAAGCCTTATTATGTGGCAGGCAGTCTTCCAGGTATGGGGGAATACAACAGAGAATGGAGGAGACAATTTTCAACTATCAAGGACCTTGCATTCTATTTGTAAGTGGGCAATGTAGAAGATACTAATAAATAAATACAATGTGTAATGGATGGATAGTAATGGATGCTAGAAAAAAATGTGAAGTATGGATGGGTTTTAATTTTAGAGAGCATGGTCAGAGAAGGCCTCACTGAGGACACACTTCTGAGTGTAGATGTGAATGAAGTAAAGGAGCTGACTTTGTAGCTATCTGAAGAAAGCCTATAGGCAGATAGAGCTCCTCAAGGGTAGGGATATATACCACCTCCCTCCCAAGTTGTAGAGCACAGTAAAGATGTTGACATCTAATCAAAATGACACGAGTTGGGCTGGCCAGCTTGAACATAGGACAAATTTTTAGTTTTATTTCATTAGAAGTGAGTTTCTAAGTGGTAGGAACTACTCTGAACCAACACGGTACATCTTATGTAGGGTTCAGAAGTATGTTTTAAACAAATGATACTTACAAAAATAATTCCAGTTTTCTTATTAAATATGGTTTGTAGATAGTTTAAGAACCTTTGTATCTACTTTTATTATTTAGTACCCTGGCAATACTGAAAAATATTTATTAATGATGCTAGTTTCCTTTATATACAAAATCTAAAACATGGCTCTAATTTAAACACAAAACTGACATATTAGCAAACTGCAAAGGGAAACCCTAGGGATTATATCTTTATATTCCAACTTAAATGCCTGTATTTCCTAAAAATTGGCTAATTTGATGAAACTTAAAAATATTATCTTGATACTTTATGCATATGGTAAACATTCTTGGCTTCTCTTACTTTGGAACAACATTTAAAAAGGAATAAATTAATTCTGGAATATCATTTTGTCACAAGAAGAAGCTAAAGGAATATCTCTAAGTTTCTATTGTATGTATTTTCTTATTCTTTTCAATGTTACCATAAAACAGGATTATTACTTGGTAAAAATTTTGTTTTATTGTAAGGTGGTAGAATGAATTTTAATATTATTTCAAAAGATCTATCCAGGATCCAGCTAAATATGCTCATGGGATTGCTCCAGCCAAGATTTTATTGCTCCTAATTGACAGGCCCAATTGTAGCACACTAAATTTGGAACTGAAAACCACCTATCTTTGAATAGCCATAATTTAATCAAGCTTGCTTTAGCTCCCTTATTATCTCATAATGAAATATAAAATATCTTACAAGCAAATGGTTCTCTTCCAGGAATTAAATAGAGAGCAAAGAATTCACAGGCCAAAGAATAACAATCAGTGCAAACACAATTACCTTCTCACATACAAGACAAAGCAACTCTACCCTTTGTTAATTCAATATCAGAGTAACACAATCTTTTCTCTCAACTTGTAAAAGAATTTATTATCCTTATATTTGTACTAAAGCAAAATAAAGAGATAAGCAATTGTGGAATATCAAATAGTAAAGTTATTGATTTATTTTCTGAGAAAACTAAGGTTTAGGAAGCTTATAATGGTGGACATTAACACTGAAGGTGGACATAGCCTTCTTCATATATCTAGAGGCAATGTGAACATTTGCACTAGTAGCACCCAGAGTGAAGATTTCTTACTTCCTACTTTCTATTATTTCTGTGCTAATCGAATGATGAAGACTCCAGGGGGTTGTCAAATAATCATCTCATAGAGAATACCAAAGCATCACTTGATGATGGCGAGCCACAATGATGCAGGTTTGCAGGACTGATCCACGGGACATCTTTGAGAAGATCACAGCCGCCCTAGATAAAAAATGCTCAGAGACTGAGATATAGTTAATATTTTAGGGAAAAAAGGTACATTTGATGTGGTTCTACAGGGGAGATAAAGGTAAAAGAACCACTGAACATGGGATAAAGAGCATTGAAGGGAAAATTAGTTTTAGAGACACTACAAAGAAAAGCCTTTAAAAGAAACATTTATATTGGGGGAAAAAAAGTTGAAGCTGAGCAACCAATGTATAATTAATTGATTGAAGGCAAATCCTTCACTATAAACCATTTTTAACACACCAACCATCTTATAGAACAGATAATAACTATTATAAAATTCTTTCTAAATGGTAATGTAGTAGACTTACCACTAAGATAGGAATGTAAAAATCTAGATTTAGTCACAATAAATGATTAAATGACCTTGGGCAATTAAACACTGAGAGTCTTGGATTCTAACCTAGAGAACAGGAAATTGGGGCTAGATAGGTCACCAGAGTCTCCTATATCTCCAAAATTATTTGATTCTTAGAGCTCATAGAGCTGTGGGGGATTTGGAGGATAGAAGCTAGTCAATACCTACTGTTAAAAACCAAATAATCAAAAAATAATCATAAAAAGTATCTCTATTAAAGGAAACAATTAAAATGAGCACTCTGTAGTATATCAGAAAAGACTTAGAAAGCTGCCTTATTAAAATTTACAGTTTTGCTTTCAGTGAAAATTACATGATATAATCAGTCGAGCTGTGGAAATGTGCTATGTAGGTTATTCTTGAGTTCTTGGTTACATATTCCAAAGCCTAGAATGACGCTGGAGAAGCTCAAGTTGCAGTACTTTCTATTGTCTGAGGTTTATATTGCTCCAGATTATATATACAAAGGTGCCAAAAAATTGTATACACATTTTAAGAAAGGAAAATAGTGCATTAAAATTGTAGCATTCAATATATAAGGATAATGAAAAATGAATACAGGTCACATTCCAACTTACACTCTTACCTCTTGTAAAAGTCAAACATGACTTGAGTATTACAAATTTAATACAATTATTTTTCCTTTCTTCAGATGTGTATACATTTTTTAGCACCCACTATATTTTACAATACAGGACTGAAAGACGTTAAAATAAGAAAAATATAAATAACCACTCTTGCAATAGTGTAAATACATGAAAATTTAACGAAATGTATTTTTTTTTTTTCTGTGTCTATATATGCACACAAATCCCTGCAAAATGTTCCCTAACTGCTTTTATGTGATGGTGGCTTAAAATTTGAGCTATTAGGTTTTGAACTACCTGAAGGAATAGATGGTTTTCATTATATAATTCCCTAACATCTTCCAGGGTCAATAATCCATGTATTTTGTTAAATACAGTTCTTCTACCACCAGAGTGCCTTTGTTTTAAGGAGAATGTGATTACTAATTTAGATGACATGTTACCAAGTTCAAGACAGACAAAAAAAAAGTCTCTCTTGGAAATTACAGTGGAATACTTTGGGGGATATAATGAAAATATTGATGTAAAATTAATTTCTCCATACCTTTAACCCACTATGAGTGAATATTTGTAATACTTTGACATAAACCTTCTAAAAAATACTTTCATTTCACTAAGTCACAGAAATTCCTTTGCCTAAAATAAGGTGTTTATTACCAAAATTAAGCAGTTATTCACAATTATTGGCAGAGCTAAGAATAAGTCTTTTTTTAAATTATTTATTTATTTATTTATTATTAAATCATAGCTGTGTACATTAATGCAATCATGGGACACCATACACTAGTTTTATAGACCATTTAACATATTTTCATCACACTGGTTAACCTAGTCTTCTTGGCATTTTCTTAGTTATTGTGTTAAGACATTTATATTCTACATTTAGTAAGTTTCACATGTACCCTTGTAAGATGCACCACAGGTATGGTCCCACCAATTACTCTCTCTTCACCCATCCTCTCCTAAGAATAAGTCTTATCGAAATATGGACATTGCTAAAAATGACACAGATGTGAATTCCATGGAAAGCAAGGATTTCTTTGCCTTAATTTTTGATAATTATAATTCTAAAGAAAAAGATAAACTCTGCCCACCTGGACTTTAGTTTTCTTAGAAGAAATAAGACATATTCAATAATAACTACAATACAAAAACAGAAAGTGGTGTGAATTAGAGACTTTCAGATAAGTTAATATGAGGGTTCAGGAGAAGAGGGAATAGTTCCAGTTGAAGGAATCAGGCATCGGGGAAGCAATTGTAAATGTGGAAACTGAGGGAAAGGATGAGGATCCAGCATTCCAAGGAAGGAGAGTAACTTATGGGAAAATCACGGGGAAGGGAGCTATGAGACAGTAATGAAAACGAGATTTCATTTCCTGAGCCTCTAGTATGCAAAAGAGAACAGTGGGCAATAAGTCAGTGATGGGTGCAGAGCTGTGACTTCTTCACATAGACTTTGATCATCAGCCTTGGACCAAGCAGGCAGGGTTTTTAAGGAAAATGACAGAACAAAGGCTGTGTTTTAGGAGATCCACTCTGACAGCAGTGTGCAGGGTGGACTGAAGGAGATGATGCAGCCTCAGGCTGCACAGTTCCTTGGAGTAGAGATAAGGCACGGTAGCGTTAGTGACTAACCATGTCACTGAAAATCGTGTGTCTACCTGCAGCACCGGCATGGACACTGCCTGCCTCTCCGTAACACTCTGCCTCTGTGGACAATTAAAATCCATGTCTTACATGAGCTGTGTAGAGCTGGTCTGATAAGGGTTATTATAATATTAATAAAAGGCACACATAATTCCCTAGGATTAGGGGCAAGAGAAATATAACACTCCCACTTTGTTCCTGTTTTAGGTTTTGAAGTTTGTAATAACAAGTTACTTAATTCATATTGAGATTTGAGCAATGCCACTGATATCAGTTTTATAATTATCTTTATCAACATGACTACAGAAAGGAAAAGTGTGATTCCATGATGTAGATTGGCAGATAGCAAATAAAATGCTAATTGATATTTTAGAAATAGATGATTTTCAAAATTAGCAGACTCAGTAACAGCAAGGAAAGATTTTAATCTAAAGTCATTGTGAAAGCTAAAATAGATGCTAAATTTAGTCTCCAAAGAAAGTGAGGAGACCCCTGCTTGAGATTTTAACACTTTGATTAAACTTGATAGTGTGTTATCCTTAGGTAACTTCCACTTCAAGATGAGCTGTATTCCAGGGGCCAGGCCATTGTAATTATGAATAATAGATTTTTTTTCCCCAAATACATTACAATGTCTGAGAGAGATAATCTCATTTTAACAGAGAGAAAAGAAAATCTGTTAAAGAGAAAAGAGATTATACTTGTCTTCACAGCCTAAAGTGAAATGAAATTGTCTGTTATCAGACCAAGAGCAGACATGGTTTAAGGAGACCAGCCTCCCTTAAAGATTTTATCAGGTAAAGACATCCATCCTGCCTTTCTTCTTGCTTCAGGGCACTGCAAGTGGCCTCAGAGCAGGTCCTTATGCTAGTTCACTGGGAAGAATTGTTTGCCAAAATTTTGCAGGACAAAACTTCCCTAAAATCTCAGGAGACCAGTTTCACAAAGTTATGAGCAGAGTTCTGTTATATACAGATTCAGTATCCTCATCTCTCACAAGCTTTGAGTTCCAGCTAGGATATTTTGGACATAAGGAATATTTTATTCTTTCTTTTTCTCCAGGAAGCAACCATCCAATATAAAAGGAGTTACATAATCAACTTTGAGCTTTGAAACTATTTTTAATCGTCAGAATCTGCTTCATATCATAAATTGATCCCCCAAGCTCCATAATTTGGGATTAAAAAAAAAAAAAAAAAAAACAATGGCAATCTTGAAGAAATAAGAATCAAGGACTTTAGAGAGATGAAGAGAAGCATTCAAAAAGTGATCAAAGGACATTCTTATTCGCAGGTGCATTTGATGCCTGAACTTGTAGGAAAAAACTAGAGGTATATTTAGTGCTATTGAAACTGCTCTCATCTTTACATGGGGGAAGATCAGCATCAGATTTGGAGAAAGCACAAGGAAGAACCTGTGTTTTCAAGTCTGGAGCTTACCCAGGATTCCACCCTTGCTCATTAGCTCTTCTAATGGGTCCTCTCTTACTTTCGTGTAGGTTTACCAATTATGTGCTATATATGCTGCTAACACCCAGGTCATCCCAGACCTCATCCCTGAGGTCCAGATTTGAATAATGACCTAGGTTTACATCTGAGTGTCCTTCATACAGGCATATGGTGCTCATCCTATCTGCTAAAGCAGCAGTCCGCAACTTTCTTGGCACCAGGGACACTTTCATGGAAGACAACTTTTCCACAGACGAGAGTGGAAGAGGGAGGTTGAGATGATTCAAGTGCGTTACATCTCCACCTCAGATCATCAGGCATTAGATTCTCCCAAGGAGCACACAGCCTAGCTCCCTTGCATGCACAGTTTACAGTAGGGTCATGCTCCTATGAGAATCTAATGCACTGCTTGTTTGACAGAAGACAGAGTTCAGACAGTGAAACACAGATGAAGCTTTGCTCTCCCGCCTGTTGTGCTCTCCCTCTGCCGTATGGCCCAGTTCCTCAAAGTAGGTTAAGGACCACAGATCTAGGGCACACTGCCTTCTCTCTTAGCCCTCCTTGCACTGAGCTCTTTCACTACCTTCTTCTCTCCCACTGGACCAGCAGCCCTGGGAAGCCAGGGTCATGTCTGTTTTGCTCATATGTGGAGGCCTATCTCCTGGTACCTGGCAGTTGTTCAATAAGTATTTCTGAATAAATGAATCAATGGAGTAGGGCTTGAAAGATTTGGGTTAATTATGCCTTCATAAGATGTCCTTCTTAAGCAATCTGCTCTCCAGCCTCTGCCTTTTAAGAAGGGACATTTGGACTTATCTACATGTCTGTCTCCTTATAGTCCTAGCACACTGATTAACAGGTACAATCATTTTTAGAAGTGATTTGCTGTCTGACTATGCCTTTGAATATTCTGCCAAGCACAAATAATTTAATATTGCTGACCATTCAGCTGACAGAATGGTAAATAGAGAATTATTTCCTTTCAGTAGAAAGCTACTGAACACATATTCAACACAGTACCTAAAGAACATAATATAAAAGGCGTTTTCATTCCCAACTGTACAGTTGAGTGAAAGCTGAGCTTTGCTTCACAGGGGATAGGCAAACCGGGCACCATTTAGGGATAATATGTTTAGGATTGGTGCTTGATGGACGCAGAATTTTTAGATAAGACATAGAATTCTTCATACCTAATTAATTCTTCTCATTAGAAAAGAGGGTGGAGTGCCTTTAAATAATCCTATTCTTTTTTTCATATCTAATAAGTGAATATGAAACTGGGATACTTGCAAAGGTATTTAATTGTCATAGGTGATGATCAAGATAATTCTTTAAGAACCTAAATTCTGTAAGGAAACATGTAAAAAAAAATCGAAGAACATCAGATCAGAACATTTGGGATTTGCTTCCTTTCAGCTCATTTGGGATATACTCTGTGTCCCCTCAGAGCACACTGCTTCATTTCCCCCACCCCTCTTTTCCTTAACATCACCAAAGGACACTAGCCATTGACTGATGCCTTCAATTAATTTATATTTGAGGGTTATTAGAAAAGTGATGTAAGATCATTTTTTTATAAGTGTGCATGATTCTCTATGACTAGACAGTATGAAAAAAAGTTATAAATAATTTCTATCTTCCTAACTTTGAAATTGAGAAATAATCTGAAAAGTCAGAGAAGTCAGACTGAATTTAGCTAATAAAAAAAAATACAAAGTCATATGATTTCCACTAAAAAGTTCTCTGCATCATGATAATGACCATTAGATCTCAGATCTTTTCAAAAGTCTTCACTCAAGCAAGACAAAAATAGTAATTTGTTAATGAGAATGTGGGAAAGAATACTTACCTCTTGAGGTCTCTCTTGAATATCACTTCTTCTCTAGTTTATTTATAATTTTCAATTTTGAACGCTAGAATCACTGTTCTCATTAAAAAAAATAGAATGTCTTTATTTCTATGTACCATTTGCATTTTAATTTTCTGTTCTTTTCAGGGATATTTCTTTTGCTAAGTAAAGTCCAGCAGCCAATTTTAATCTGGAGAGAAAATGATTAAACTCTTAGTTCTCCTGGAGGGGCAGCTAATATATTTATCTCTTGCTTCTGGATTTGATCATCAGACTGTATGTTTCTGCCACATGAACCTCATTTTAGCAGTACTTTTCAAAGTGAGTGAGGGGAGAAAGCAGAGCAAATGCTTTCAGTACAATGGTTAATCTCTTTGATACAACATTTGCATCCATATAGTTTATATTACTCTCTAAATCAGAACTCAGTGTTGTATAGTATCATGTTAATAATATTCATCATGCTTCTTATAGTGGGATATTAGCACAAAAGTGAAAGAAGTACAAGGCCAAAGAGTAGTAAAATTGTTTTCCCAAATAACAACCCACTGTTTTTTTGTTTTTTATTCTTGGGGATTCATTGAGGGTACATAGAACCAGTTTACATTGATGGCTTTTGTTAGATAAGGACCCTCTTATAATTGGGTCCCACCCCCAAAAGGTATACGACAGCCCTTGTCCCCTCACCTCCACCCTCCTTCCCTTTCTCAGCTTTCTTCACCCCCACCCCCACTGTGTACTAGGACCTTAATTGTCCTCATATCAGAATTGAGTACATAGGATTCTTGTTTCTCTTACTAAGAATAATGTGTTCCATTTCCATCCAGCTTAATATAAAAGATGTAAAGTCTCCATCTTTTTTAGGGCTGAATAGTGTTCCATGGTATACATATACCACAGCTTATTTATCCATTCGTGCTTTGTTGGACATTTACGCTGTTTTCACGTTTTGGCAATTGTAAATTGAGCTGCAATAAACAGGCTAATGCAAGTGTCCCTGTGGAGATTTTTTTTCTTCTGCATAGATGCCCAGCAATGGGATTGCAGCATCAAATGGGAGGTCTAGGTTGAGTTCTTTGAGGGTTCTCCATACTGCCTTCCAAAATGGTTGTATTAGTTTACAGTCCCACCAGCAGTGTAAAAGTGTTTCTTTCCCTCCACATCTGAGCCAGCATCTGCAGTTTTGAGACTTTGTGTTGTGGGCAATTCTCACTGAGGTTAGATGATACCTCAGGGTGGTTTGATTTGCATTTCTCTAATAATTAGGAACACTAAGCATTTTTTCTTATGTTTATTGGGCATTCTTGTGTCTTATTTAGAGAAGGTTATATTCATCTCTCTTATCCAGAGATCTAAGGGATTGTTGGCTCTTTTTTATATTTATTAATTTGAGTTATCTGTAGATCCTAGTTATCAAGCTTTTGTCTGATTCAGAGCATACAAATATCATTTCCCAATGTGTAAGTTGTCTTTTTGCTTTGGTTGTTGTCATCTTAGCTGTACAGAAGCTTTTCACTTTAATTAAGTCCCATTTGTTTATTTTTTTATTTTTTTTTTCCATTTGTTTATTTTTGTTGTTGCGATTGCCCCAGAAGTCTTCCTCATAAAGTCCTTCCCCAGGCCAATAGCTTCCAGTCTTTTCCCCACACTTTCTTTGAGGATTTGAGTATTTTAATTGTTTTATGCCTTAGATTTAAGTCTTTTATCCATCTTGAATCAATTTTTGTTAGTGGAGAAAGGTGCAGGTCCAGTTTTGGTCTTTTACATGTGGATATCCAGTTCTCCCAGCACCATTTATTGAATAGGGATTCTTTTCCCCAGTGTATGTTCTTGTTTGGTTAATTAAAGATCATGTGGCTGTAATATATTAGTTCCATTTCATAATTTGCTGTATGGTTCTAGATGTCTATGTCTCTATTTTTTGCCAGTAACATGGTGTTTACATTATGATGGCATTGTAGAACAGCCTAATGTCTGGTAGGCTGATGCCCTGAACTTGCTTCTTTCACTAAGAATTGTCTTGGCTATCTGGAATTTTTTATGGTTCCATACAAAATGAGCTACTGTTTTTCCCAAATATGTAAAGTATGACAAAGGTATTTTAATAGGGATTGCATTGAATCTGTAGATTGCTTTGGGAAGTATAGAAATGTTAACAATGTTGATTCTTCCCAGCTATGAGATGGTATGTTCTTCCATTTATTAATATCTTCTGCTATTTCTTTTCATATGGTTTTGTAATTTTCTTTAAAGGGTGTTTCATCTTTTTGGTAGGCATATTCCAAGGTATTTAATTTTCTTTGAAGTACAGTGAAGGGAATTATTTTCTTGATTAACTTCTTATTTTGGCTATTATTAGTATATGCAAAATCTACTGATTTGCAGATATTGAATTTTTATCCTGTGATATTACTGTATTTTTGATCACTTTTACAAGTCTTGTTGTTGAGGCGTTGGGGTTCTCTAAGTATATCATCTGCAAAGAGGGAGAGTTTCACTTCCTCTGCCCCCATTTGAATGCCCTTTATTTCCTTCTCTTGCCTGATTATTTTGGCTGGAACTTTCATCCTGATGTAGTAGTGATAGAGGACAACCTTGTCTTCCAGTTCTGAGTGGAAAAGCTTTCACTTTTACTTCATTCAGTATAATATTAACTGTGGGTTTGTCATAGAGGAGAGCATTTCAGACATAGGAACAGGGTGTACACTGATGAAGGTATAAAAAGCAGTACCAACTATGTGAACCATTAATATAAAGAACACACAGGCAATGTTTTTGGACATACAGTTATGAAGTAGAGACTAGTATACAGTGATACTTCATATGTTTATGATAATTTTAAATTTTGTTCATTTATGTTGGGTAGACAAATGGAAGAGTGAATATTTGAGATGTTGGTATGCCTTGAATCTGGGGACAATTGATGCCTCCCAGAGTGTATTTTGAAAATTATGTAAGAGAGTAAATACTCTTCTAAACATTAACTTCCATTTAAACTATCAATTTATAAAAAGAAAAAAAATTCTCTCTTTTATAAATACTATAGCTTTTATTGGATCATTCTTAGTAGATTATATTAACTAAATTTATGGTTTTGACAGCAAAACAAGATTTTATGGTAATATCAGAGGAAAAGCAAGAAAAGCACGATAGAAGCAAAAATAATCAGCCACAGGTACAAAAAAAATTGAAATTTTAATTTCTGGTTAATTATGGTTTTATTTGCATTGGTAACATAGAATAGTTGAAAATAAATTAAAATTTGGACTAGCATTTAAGAATTGATAGGTCATAATTTGATATTAAATTAAAAAAAACATTTAGCAATTACAAAGCTTAAAACATTTTTAAAATAAATAATAAATTATAGACAAAATTTCCATTGGTATAGAGGCAAGTGATTTCTTGAGTTTTGTGTATTTTATAATTTTTATAATTATATTCCTTGTATTATAAATTTCTTATGTGATAAGGAAGGTAACATCACCTGTTTAATCATATTGCTAAGCAATAGAATTTATGAACAATTTTACAGTGGTGGCCACTGAGTACATTAAAAGAATAATCATTCACAGTGTTTTTTACAATTTTATATTGTAAAATTTTATATATAAAATTTACAATTGTATATTGCCAGTCAGTAATGCTTAGGCTAAATGTTTCTTATGCCTAGTGATCCCTAACTCACGTCAATGTCTATATTGAAAGAGAGATTGGAGTCATAAAGATTGTGCCTATGAAGACAGTTTGTATCATAAAGTATGAGGTCTTAGGTGAAGCTTACTAAATGCAGAATATAAATGTCTGAACACAATAACTAAGAAAATGCCATGAAGGCTATGTTAACTAGTTTGATGAAAATATTTCAAATTGTATATAAACCCATCACATTGTACCCCACGATTGCATTAGTGTATACAGCTATGATTTAATAAAAAAAGAAGAAGAAAAGAATGAGGCCTTCAGTAACATATTTACATGTAGGAAATCAGTAAACAGTATCAAAATGATTTTATTGACTGTCATTAGAAGACATTAGAATGTGTTAGACCTAGACTTAAGCAGTTAGGCTTGTCACAACATAGCACTGTCATATTATTTTATATTATTTTAATTATAGCTAATAATGGACTTTTATGTCTGATTGCATTGATTTAGTCTGCTAATAGCATAAAGCTTTCCAAGTCTCCAAATGTTGCCCTTTAGAACAGTACTGAAGTACAATGTAGAGGTTTACTATTGAAGTTAGGTAAAATAATTTTA
>CAUYPK010073756.1:0-36431 GCA_963574355.1 Loris lydekkerianus
GCCATGTGAGGTCCATACCGCGGCACGTAAAGTCTCACACGGGATCAAAAAAAAAAAAAAAAAAAAAAAAAAAAAAAAAGATATTTCCCAGAAAGGGTGGATTTCCTGCAAGACAAAGGAGCTGAGATGCTCTAGAGGAGCCTGGGCAGATTACCTGACAAGACACATCATCCCCCACAATCCCTCTCCAGTGTATTGTATTCCTTTGTAAGTTACAATTTTACCTACCCAAAGCAGATGTCCCCTCCTTTAAAAGCCTATAATCTCCCTTAGTCAAAGAGATAGATTTCAGGCAGCTTCTCCCATTCACCTGAGAACACAACTGCCATATTAATAATTCCTCTTTTCCTTGGCAATGCGTATTGTCTCGATAATTAGATCTTTGTGCAGTTAGCAACTAGATCTAGACCAATCCCCCCTTGCGGTTTTGACAACACCAGCAATTCCATTATAACAGCAGTCAGAGTACTATATCATTTTTAATTATTATGCCTTACCATCGGGCAAAACAATGTAAGAGGAGAAAAGTAAACTTTGGATGACACACTTTTAAGACATAATGGAGTGTGGATTACTTTGTTAGTAAATTATGTGGCAAAGCAGAGTGCTAATTATACAAGGACGCTTTTTACCTATGATGAAAGAATACTACACACATCAGAAAAACAAGATTAAACACTCATTACAATATCTCCGCTTGAAAACAGTGATCAGAAAAAGTAGAAAATTTAAAAATATGTATTTCATGAAGACCTATTTTATTCAGAAAGATACTTTAAAATGTGATTGCAACTAAAATAAGATTTGCAATGGATCACACGTTAAAAGCAAGGAGAGCTATTTCACTGATGCTGAGTTATTTAAGCTTCATCCAATAAAAATGAATTCTAATTCCCTCTAAGATGAAGATTCATGCTTCTCATTAGTAGGGCTGTAGTACCAAATTATACTCAATCATTGTTATTATTATGCTCTCAGAATTTATAAATAAAAAGTTTTGGAAATGTGTTTATTCATTTTCTCTCTCTCTCTCTCTTTTTAAGAGACAGGGTCTTGCTCCGTTGCCCAGTATAATGATGCAATCATAGCCCACTGCAACCTCAAACTTCTGGCTAAGACTTATGCCTCAGCCTCCTCAGTAACTAGGACAGGTGTATGCCACCATTCCTGACCAATCTTTGAATTTTTTGTAGAGCCGTGTTCTCACTATGTTGCTCAGACTGTTCTCAAACTCCTGGGCTCAAGAGATCCTCTCGCCTCAGCCTCCTAAAGCACTGGGATAACAGGGGTGAGCTAGCACACTTGACCTGTTTCCTCTCTTTCAAGTACTATACAAGTAAATAGCAGGCTTGATTTTTCCTTTTGGCTTGCAAAGCCTTAAATATTTATTTTCTGGCCCTTTTCTATACTTGCTGACACTTAGTTTATCTTTGTGCCCTTCCAGTCTTTCCCTATATTTAACACGATGAGTGTATTTGAAATATCAGCTTAAACTACTTCAAAGGATTCCCATTATCCTTAGAGATGAGGACCTACATTCTTAAAATAATGACCACTATGCACAATACTACTTAATGCTCTATCCATTTCAATTACACTGTACTTTTAATTATTCTTAGTTACCATATTCTATCCTGCCTCAGGGCTTTTGTAAATACAATTCTTTCTTGTTTATTTATTATTATCAAACATTATATCTAACATAAATTGTTAATTCTCTGACTTGGCCAACCCAACGCACAACCATACCTATTATTTACTTTTATAATGCAAATGTCTCATTTGTATTATCTTTGTATAATTAAAACTTTTCATTGTTTTGTATTTGTATTTGATTGCTGGATGTTTCTCTCACTTCTTTGGAAAACTAAAATACTATTTGAAACTTAAGGGTGTTAAAAACAAATTATTTCTTATAGTAATTTTACAAATCAGGGATTAAATTTGAGAATTAAGTTGTCAGAGTTGTTTTTACTTTTTTACCTTCTGCCTTGCTTCTCTTACAGTATTTAGGAGAATCTTTATGGTTGTGGAGTGAAAAGTACACGATAAACATGTTTTTCAAATTATTCCTTAGAAGAGTTATGTTTTCTTATGAATATAAGTGTCTGCACATATTTTTGTGTATTTACGTAAATGCACATTAAAAAATTCACTGAACTTCTTTAGTTGAAGAAGTACAAGGGAACTGGGGAGTTTGGGAATCATCCTAGACAAAGTGCAACCTACCTCACTGCTGAAGGACACTGTGGTCACCTTCGAAGTGCTTCCCTTAGCCTTTTGGGGACCTGCCTCTCCTTCATTACAGGTAGCTTTGGAAATTATAGGAACATAATATATCATACCTGTGCCTGAAGAAAACCGGGCATCAGCATTACAGTCTGGAGGCTCGGGAACATCAATGATATTAATGGTTAAAACACGTCTAAAGAGCCCTCCAGTATCAACAATCAGTAGAAATCTTATTGGATCAGTTTCATAATTAAAAATTTTGGTAGAAGTGATTACACCAGAACCTAGTAAAGAGATCATCAACAAAATTATAATTCCCATCAATATGGAAATACATCATCTGTGTCTTGAAAGATTTTGGAATTACAGGTTTTAACACTTTTTTAAAGAACTTAAGCTAGGAATGACATGGTCTACCCAAAGTCACACAATCAACAAGCATCATATCAATCTTTAATTGAAAGGAAGAAAAAAAGAAATGAAAGTAATCCCCAAATATGTTTTTAGCTGCTCTTTAAGGAAAGAGTTAAAACATGCACTTGGCAGCAAATATTAATACTAAATTATTTTCTTTTCAAAATGTTTCACAATCCAGACTTTTATTTCAAACTAATAAACAATACTTTTAATGTTGTTAATATCAGCAAAAATAGTTTCATGGAATTTGAGCATTTAAAAAAATTAGTATTAATTTTTAACAGAGAAAATATTCGAAAATAATGTAATATTTGGAATATTTCAAAAAGTCTTGAGTCAAAAGCACTTGAATTAGATTAGAGGATAAAAATGTTTTCTTAATTTTTGGAAAATTATCAATAATTATCACTATTATCAAGAGTTAATACTTTGTGTGTGTATGTGCATGGTGTGTATATACATATGCTAAATAATCTTAGCTAATGAATTTTAAAAGGACAAAAATTGAGTATCAGTGGAACAAATAAATTTCCTATAAGTTTTTCTAATTTCTTCCTTAACTTTATGGCATAATAAGACTCAAGCAAAATCAGATCACAAAATCAAAAAGATGAATAGCCCAGTGCTGAATGTTGTTCAAACAGAAGTCCTTCTACAGACCCCCTCTAAATAGGACAAGAAACAATCTCAAAATGTGGTGTTGCATCAAAGATATGAATAGACTCGATCATTAGGTTGTTAAAAGAACTGAAACTTTATTAAATGATTCTGGGGGTCACTCCTGACTCCTAAGCAAGATTTTTTCACCTCTTATCTTTGGTGCCAAGAACACAAACCAGAGCCAGTCACGGTGGCTCGTGCTTGTCACCCCAGAACTCTGGGAGGCCGGGGCAGTGGATTGCCTTAACTCAGGAGTTGGAGACCTGATGGAGCAAAAGTGGGACCCCATGTCCACTAAAAATGGGAAAACTGAGGCAAGAGGATTGTTTGAGCCCAAGAGTTGGAGGTTGCTGTGAGCTATGATGCCACAGCACTCTACCTGGGATAACAGCTTGAGACTCTGTCTCAAAAAAAAAAAAAAAAATAGAGTAGGAAAAGTTCCAGGACCAGTAATAGCAGTGTATCTACTGACTCCATAGCTGAATCAAAACAACTAGATTAATATGGGGACTAGAGGGACAGGCTAACAAAGGGAGAACTTTCTCCATTGTGATAGGAACTGGAACCTGTCTCCAGGGATAGTGTAGTCTTAGGATTTTGTGGATGAGTCACCAGACTAGCTTTGGCATCTTGGAGGAGACAAAGACAGACTTTGAGCAATTTAGAAGATGTTACTAAACTAGGTTTCAGAGGTTAACACAAACTTTCCATTGGAATAGACATGAACAAACCTTTGGAATTCAGCCTTATAAATGAACCCAAGCAGGAGTAGCAAAATAATTATTCCACCAAACCACAGAGCTTCAAAAATAAAACTCAGGGTTGTTTGAAGCGACTGTTCTAAGCACCAGAAAACAGATACAGGAGGCATGCAGATCTGAAGAGCGGGGTGAAGAATTAAAACTATAATTAAGGATTTATTAGTATAGGAATATACAAGAGTATAATCAAGAGGGAAAGCAACAGAATCAGCAGCCATAGTCCTGTGCTCAAGAGATTAGATCAGAGAAATAAAACTGCCAGAAGAAAATGGTTTAAAAGTACATAAAGAAGTATTTCACCTAATGTTGGACCTAGGGTGGATGATGAAATTACTTCCTCGGAGGAGATTAATTCTAAACTAATACATGAAAGATATGAGAGGTCCATCAGGAGGAGGATATGTGTGGAGGATATGAGAAGAATGACAGGTGTAAAGCCTATGAGAGAGACGAACATGCTGCATTAGAAGATGTGTGTGTGTCTGAAATGTGGACTGTGCAATGAAGACTGTACCTTTTCAGCCTGAAAAGAGAAATTGGACCCACACATAAAAGAGATTTTGTCAGTTTAAAGAGATGATGTTTTACCTTGGGGAAAATAGAAAGCTATCAAAGAGTCATAAGTGGTATGGTATAGATGATATATGTAGAAAGACAGAGATGAGAGAGATATCAAAGAATTAGAGTGATATGATCATGTCTGTACATTAAGAAAATTACTTTTAGAGGAGAGAAAGTTCTGCGGGCAAGGAACCAAAGTGAGATTGGTACAAAAATCTTGAGGAAAGACGCTATGGTTTGAATGTGTTTTGGTGGGGGCCTGGTGGAATGGTTTTGGGAATTGGGGGCCTGGTGGGGTGGTTTTTGGAGGTGGGGGACTGGTGGGATGGTTTTGATAGGTGGAGGCCTGGTGGGATGGTTTGGGTAGGTGGAGGCCTGGTGGGGTGGTTTGGGTAGGTGGGGGCCTGGCGGGATGGTTTCGGGAGGTGTGGGCCTAGTGGGGTGGTTTTGGGAGGTGTTGGGGCCTGGTGGGGTGGTTTTGGAAGGTGGGGGCCTGGTGGGTGGTTTTGGGAAGTGGGAGCCTGGTAGGATTGTTTTGATAGGTGTGGGCCGGTGGGATGGTTTTTGTAGGTGGGAGACTGGTGGCATGGTTTTGTTAAGTGGAAGCCTGGTGGGATGGTTTGAGTAGGTGAGGGTCTGGTGGGATGGTTTGAGTAGGTGGGGGCCTGGTGGATGGTTTTGGTAGGTGGGGGCCTGGTGGGTGGTTTTGATAGGTGGGGGCCTGCTGGGATGGTTTTGGTAGGTTGGGGCCTGGTGGGTGGTTTTGGTAGGTGGGGGCCTGCTGGGATGGTTTTGGGAGGTGGGGGTCTAGTAAGCCAGAGCCCTCATGCCTTGTTGCCATTAGGCACTGATTTGAGTTCTTGTTCTTGCAAAACTGGAGCGACAGTGGGAGAGAAGGTCACGCATGAGTTCTTGTGAGAATGTGAGAGAGGGCTCTTATGATGTCAGAATACCCCTTGGCTTTTGTTCACGTCCCCTTTGACCTTCTCTACCATGTTTTGACACCGTACAAAACCCCTCACCAGAAGCAAAGCAGATGCCAGGATCTGCTTCCTGTACCGTCTGCAGAACAGAAAGGAAGAAGAAAAAGAAGAGGAGGAGGAAGAGGAGAGAAGGGAGAAGGCGAGACAAGAAATAAACCTCTTTCCCTTGTCAATTTCCCTGTCTCAGGTAACTCTTTATAGCAACACAAAATGGACTAAGACAAGAGGTAATGGGGAAAAAATAAAATAATAAACAAACAGAGATGATGGGGACTTGAGATTGTAAAACTGGAGATGAGGTGAGCATCCCGAGGTTTTAGAACCCATAGCAGCTGGTGTCTGACCCGCGTGGCAGTGTGATAGAAGGAGTCTGTAATGTGTGCCTGTCACGCAGTTTTCTGAAGAGTAGGTGGTGTCAAGGCTGCCACGCATGGGGCTGTTTGTGATACCCCACCAAACAGTAGATGACGTGGGAACGGGGGTAACTGAGGATTATATGGCCCAGTCTTGGCAGCATGTACTCTGGGGAAAGTTTTATGTAATTCATACAAAGGTTCATATAAAGCAGGTTTACGGAGAAGATAATCAGTCCAGATTTTAATAACTGAATTTAAGATATTTCAGAATATATCCTACTTTGCCCTGGAGTTTAGTCATAATGTTTGAGTTTGGAATCACCAAAACTTTATCTATCCCTTGTAATCATAGTCAAGGAATAGATAAATAGTTGAGATTGTGGTTGAAGTATAGATTTTGGCAGAATGTGTAGAGAGTGCAGAGAAGCAAACCTGAACATCCGTGGCACACGTGTGTGCAGAATAAACAGAGGACAAGGTAGGAGGAAGGACGAGGAGGAAAAGGAGGAGGAGGAGGAATGGAAGGAGCATGCAGAAAATGAGCAATGTTTCAAATGGACGGACGGGTTTATATATGGGATGGGGACTGAAATATGATGTTGCTTTTAACAAGAGAAAAGATTGCTATGTACAGTGACATGTCTTGGCGGAGTGATCTGTCACAATTCATACTACACTGTTCCAAAACTAAATGGAAGGTGCAGCAGGGGTGAGAAAAATGTTGTTAAGAATGCCTTAAAAATATTTAACCAGTTAGAAGAAATTCCTGGAATTCTATAAAGGGCTAAAACGAAGATAGTAAGAAAAGAGGGAGACAGGGCACAAGAGGGTTGTATTAGGATAGGAAGGGGTATAAACTACTTAGAAGTTAATAGAAAGGAGTCAACAGAAAACAAACGAAAATACAAGAAAGAGTGTAAACAGTGTAGGAAGATCACCAAGGGAGTGGGGGAATATGAAACTCAACAAATCCGAAAGCAATGGAAGCAGACAAAAGAAAGCATGGATCTTCTTTTGCAAAAAAGAGTAGAAAGAAAGCGTCAATTGCCAAGAATCAACTCTCTGTGGGGAATAACCTAAGGAAATCCCTTCCTGATTGCTTATATTTTTCTTCAAATCTGTAAGCTGGTTTTATCTGCCAAGAGAAAAGTCTTAGGGGAATATGAGATTTGAGATGGGACTGGGGAGATTTTAAATTAATTAGCTTGGCAAATGAAAGAGAAATCTGACTAGAGAAATTTTGAAGAGCTACCAAAAAAACGTTTGGGTCAAGTAAAATTTACAGTTAATGTGCTCATTCATGTGTTTTTCCTCAACAATATTCATCAGTTTAGGACCATCAGGAATTGAATTAATCTCAACTTGAAGTTCTCCTCAGTAAAAGTTGTAGAAACAGCACAGGGCAAGTTATCTGAGGATATTATTGTCAAGGAGGGGCTGAAAGAGAGATGGTAATGCCTGATAGGGAAACAAAGAGAAGTGGTGACTTATAGACAAAAAATAAAATAAAATAAAATAAAATAATTGTTGACCTCAGTGATAATGGCAAAACAGTATAACAAGAATAAGGAATAAAATAATGAAATTAAAAATATAACAGTAAAGGTGTTCTGATGTGTTCATCAGGTGTGCTGATGAAGTCCTGGCTGCAGGACTGTGTCGATGAAAGTTAATTTTAAAGTCAGAAATTTAGGTACACAGGTTTAGACTGAATAAGGTACAGGGGCTGGGAATGTGAATAGCCCATAATGTGGATGTTGCAGAGCTCTAAGACATGGCAGTAGGATGTAGGGAGGGGAAAACATGATGAGTGATATAGTCAAGTCCCCAGGGCTTGAGGGGGAGTGACTAGGACAGTCTGGTAAGGAGCCAGGTATCCTGGGCTCCAAATGAGCAAGGGAGTTTCCAGAGAGGATCAGTGGAATGGTCGGGAATCAGCACTGCCGAGTGAGAAGAATGCTGACTCCCTGCTTCCTGACGCTGATGTATGAGATGTGTGGGAGAAAGAATAACACCAGCTTTGCGGCATGCTGTGTTTGTCCCATGGGATGACAAATTTCAGTGAAAGTCAAGAGATAGAGAAATGTCACAAAGTAGGGTAAGAAAGTAAGGGCTGTTGGAATGTGTCTGTTCACACAAGGCCCCGCCATTCCACAGGACGGAACTGAAAGGTGTGAGAATGCAGGGAAGCCACATGTTTAGGGTAGGGGAGAGGAAGCGGGGGGAGTGTGGGCATGAGAGCAGAGAGCAGGGTCAACACATACTTGCAGGAACTTTCATCTTAAGCAACTACCAAGTATGACAGGGATATTAGAGACCGGGAACTGAAGTGGGCACACGCTTTCCATATAAGGAAATTCAGATATTTCTATATTACCAGGTAAGGAGTGTGCAAAGAGGATGGAGGATTCATTTGAAATTTAGGTATTATCTGTTTGGTTACTTCTAGCAGAGGACAAACTGAAGAAAAATTCTTAGGTCCAAATGGCAGGAAATGGGGAGGAGGTGGACATTGCCATAGCCTGACTACCAGAACAGCCCCCACACACTAGAGGAAGGTTTCCAAGAGGACCCTCGTCAGAAGAAAACAGAGCTGTTCAGGTTGTATTCAGAATGACAGCACAATCCTGCTGCCCAAGAGAAAGAAAATCAGTTGAATCCACAGAGGCCACAGTTGACCGATGCAGAAAAGGTGGCTTTGTTCTCCGAGGGCGGAGCTGGGTTCAGCTACTGAGGAAGCAGCCAAGCTGGGTGACGCTGGGCAGTGAGGGAGACACAAAACTGTCAATTCCTGTTTTCAAAACCATTTTCTTCAATTCCTAATAATCGGGTTTGGCAGCATTTTGCTACTTTCTGAGCTCACCATACAATCAATGTGTACACATTTTCATAGCTATCTGAAACGTAAGTAAAACAGCTATGCTTTCTCACAGCTCCGTGTAGAATGAACATCTTATTAACTGTAGGAAACATAAACACATAAACCATACACTGAGTATAAAACATCACGGTGAGAGAATGAATTGACCCAATTTCAGAGGACTTCGGAAACATCATTTATATTTATAACTTGCCATGATTGGATTCTTGATTGTGAAATCAAGGGGCTTTTTCTTTTTTTATTTGTTTGTTGTTTTAAATGGAGACACTGTCCCACCTTCTCACTGAGGACCTGCTGTGTGAACGACCTGCGTAGACACAGGGGGCTGCAGAAAGCACGGCAGCATGGATTGTTTGTCTTGTCTGACTAATTTATTAACATTTCCTTACAGGAAGACTTTCAATCCACTGAGAAATTTTGGCTTCCAAGCACTGACTTATTGTGAGGGTTGGTAGTCACCAAACCAGAATGAGGACCACCGAAGGGAACGTGGTCACATTTCACTGTCTCCACTTCTAAACTCAGGAGGAGATGAGACTGTCCCTCCTAGTGCTGTCACCACAGTGAGGCGCCCTCATTGCCCGCAAGCACTTTTGATTAAAATAGGCAAAGTAAACCTAAAATTAGCTCTAGAATTTTGATTGGGTGAAATTTTGCATTTAGTTCCTTAAAAAGTAAAATGAAAACATCAGTAAGTTGATTTTTAAATGTAATTTCAAGCAATCAGGTGATGAACCAAAGGTGAAGAACAT
Organism: Loris lydekkerianus; assembly: GCA_963574355.1. Classification (NCBI taxonomy): domain Eukaryota; kingdom Metazoa; phylum Chordata; class Mammalia; order Primates; family Lorisidae; genus Loris; species Loris lydekkerianus. The sequence goes on from CAUYPK010073756.1 coordinate 9,604, forward strand.
TTCAATCATTTCAATGTACGACAGTATTTACTTATTAAAACTGGTCAAATTTTTAACTCAAATGAATGCAAATTGATAAATACATCATTTATGTCTATCTGAATTGTACCAAAAGTAAAACATTTATAAACAAAAAAATATGCTTTTATTTGTTTCTTGAAGTTTTGGATCCACTTTTTTATTGGATCCACATATGTTGGATCCACTTTTTTATTAATCAAAAGAATTATTTATCTATCTGAAAAGAATAGGATCACTCTCATGTCAGTTTTATTATGTATGAACAAAATCTTTTCTTATGTTGGGAAACAACATGTATAGCAACATTAAGATATCATCAATATGAGACAAGGAAGGAATGGGCAGCTTCTTTAGAAATTTTCCTTAACTTATGTGAACATCTGCAACAGGTTTCAACCGAGAAATCTAGTATGCCACTTGGGTTTAACTAAATAATTTTCCTTCAAGTCTAAACCTTAAAAAATGTTCTCACTCAAATGTGGAAGCTAGGAAGTGTTGAGCTCATAGAAGTAAAAAAGTAAACCAGAAAGACTGGAATGTTATGGAGAAAGGAAAGATAGGGAGAGATTTGTTATGGAATACAAAATTACACTTGGGAGGAATCAGTGCTAGCATTCTCTACCACTTGTAGGATGTCTGTGACTAATAATATAGATAGTTTCAAAAGCTACAAGGAGGGTACTGAACATTTCCAACACACAGAAATGATAAAAGAGATTATGCACATGCTAATTACCCTGATCAGTACATCATTATTATCAGTACATTATTATTCAAAGCTACAGTTTTACAGCATAAGTACAACTATTATTTATTCATTAAAAATTTGTAAAAAAGCAGATATAAAATAAATAAAAATATGAATGCTAAAATTCATTTACTTGCATCAATGACAAAATCCTTCGTTTTATTCAGAAAGCGGTAGACATCTGCTTTTCCAGCCACATCTTTATCATAAGCGCGACTTAGTTGTGTTCCAGGAAGCATATTTTCAGGCAAATTCACTGGATTAATTAAAATTTGAATGTCTGCTTTCACGTGTAAAAGCACTGAAAACATAGAAAGATTTCTTAAGTAATACCAAGGAATAATATAAATATGAACAATTTTATCAATAATCATTCCATGTATTTTCCTGATAAGTTACAAACATACCTGATATTATAATAGGGAAAAAATTTTGTCTAAGAATGAGCCAATTCTTTTCATTAGGTTACATTTCAATGTAGCTGTGTTGTGCTGTGCGGAATAAACTTACAGGAAAGCACAAGCTGAGATCCCAGCTTTAACCTATCTTTAGTTTATTCCTTTTTTATGTATATATTTAACTATTATCGTGAAAATAGTTTATTCCACTCAAAAATAAGCTTTACTAATCTCTTTCTTCAGTTTAATGGCAATTCCAGTCAAATCATTATGCAATAGTTCACACAGCCTATTTTTAATATAAAGTTTGTCAGATTATCATTTAAAATGCAAGCAGAAAAAAATTAAGAAAACATCCTTTCTGCTTTAATTTGCTTAATTATTTTCACTGGTTTCCCTTTTATTAGAAAGAAAAGAAACTGTTTTTGGTTTGGTTACAACACTGGGTAAATTACATCACACTGCACCTCCAAGGTGAAAATCAGGAATAGGCACATCCTGAAACTCACTCCCAGCCTGTGTCGTGTGATTAAAAGAGAAAGACACATGTATCATTCAAAACAAGCCCTTGATAGTAAAAAAACAGTTATAAATTAAATAAATGATAGTTTATGTGACATATTGTTATATAATGGAGAAAGATTTTTGCATTTCAAGTTACAAAAAAAGAGCCTCAAGGGAAAAAAAAATACCCAGAGTTGAGTCTTATTTAATTCAAGATTAAGTATTGAGTATTTTTTCTTTAATATCTTTCTCTCTCTCTTTCCGCACGCTCGCACATCTCCCTCCCCAACCCCCCCCCCACACACACACACAGAGTAAGCAATAATGAACATGAGAAAGATACATTCATGAGTTAAAAGATCTCAGCAGGGATTCAGATTCCTTAAACTAATACTTCACCGTCTTAAATGAAAATGAAATATTAAATTTATACAAACCTTTGCATATTAATAAAATCTTGAAGAACTTCATAGTTGGACCAGCTTCCCTAATGCCCATAGCAATCATTACAAACACATGCTTGGCATTGGGTATTTACACAAATGTAATCTTTACACAATTTAAGCCAACAGGTCAATAAACTGTTACTCAATATTGCAGCCAATGATTTTGTTCTGTTAAATTGAGTGATAATCCACATAGGTCACATTTCAGCATCTGTGTCTCTTTCTCATATATGTCTGGTAAGAAGATTATCAGCAAAGCCAAGATCATTGTATAACAACAATTTTACTCCTAACTCTATAGAGTTGAGTTGGAGTATCCTATGGAGAGTTGTTGGCAACAAGTCTAGGTGATAGGCTTTAATCTTTGTTGACCTAATACAAGGTGTTCTGTAAGGGGGATGAAGAGTTACTTTTTAGATGACTCCATAGGTATCTGTAAACTCTGAGACAACTCAGTATTATTTCTGAACACTATTTGTGCACTCACCATTTTAATGATGGCTGAGAAGCTCCAAGGAGGAGCAAGACTCACTCTGAGGTAGTAACTTAGCAAAAATAAAGGATGAATACAAATAAATATGCCTTAGCAGAATGAGTGATGTGTTTCAGTAAAATAACATGAATTTGCCTATGAACATTGCAAGTGGATACATTTCAGATATGATGCTATTTCAGTAAACTAATTCTTGAACTCTTTGTTTAATTTTGGTCAGGACAGCCCTTCTATAGTTATTAGTCATAAATCATAAGTTCTCCCAAAAGTCATAAACTTGATTTTCTTTAAAGTACTCACTTTTTGACAAGAGCACTTTTTGTTTAGTGGACTTTTCCTTTAGTAGTTTGAAAAAGTGATTCTTTAAATTTTTCATTTTTAGTATAGGGCCTACCAAATATCATAAGCTAGGGCATATTTAAAATTCAAAGTTTTATCCAGCTCTAGAGCAAACCTCTCATGACAGGTGATGGGCTTGAATCATTGTTTCTTAACATCTTACAAAAAAAAAAAAAGCGACACATTTTACATCATCCTTTATTTCATGTGATCTCTTTTAGCTGATTTCCACTGTATGATGAATATCTATTACCTCAGACAAATGTGGACTTTTGTCTTTCACTATTATGTATTTATCACTGAATTGGCAAAGTTCTGCCAGTTTCAACATATGCCAGTTTCAAAATATCACAGCATTATAAAAATATTGCATAATTTTGAGTTTATCTTCTAGATGCTAAATTTTAACATTTTGCTCCCTGTGATATTTTCAAGGTATCCTGAGCTAAAATATCCAGGAAATATATAAAAATTTCACTTAAGTTGAAATTAGTTATTAATAAGAGTGCTGGTTAATCTATACTGCAACTATTTTTATAAGCAATTTTAAATACCTTTTGGCTGACTTCTTGGTAGATCAATATTTAGTTCCTAACACTAGTAGTGAGTATACCCCACGTCATTTCTTGTGCTCTGGACTCCCTCTGCACACATCTTTTTTTCTCATTCTGGCCTCAGTGAATTTAAATTTCTTTTTCATTTAGTGAAGAGAGATTTAGGTTAAGGGGGATGATATAATATGTAAATCCATGTCAGCTGCGTTTAGGCGAAGTGTAAATGATTGAAATGAGCTGACCATGAATAAACAAGGGAGAACTTCTACCCCACTCTGCCCTCTACATGTGACTGTTTGACATGGGGACCCCAATAAAAATGACATTAACTACTTGGATATCAAAGCTTAGCCTTTTCTTATGTTTTAGATTTAAAAGAAAAAAATATACATAGAAGTTTCAGTATTTCCTTTCAGCACTAAAATAGATCATTTTATACCTTTCTTTGTGTGTGAGCATCACACTTAGGGAATTGTTTTATTTATGAAGTATTGGACAAGCAAACCTTGGCTTATTTCTGCATCACATTAATGTATACATTCACGGTATTAAGGGAGGATGAAAAGGGCTAAGTGGGAGTTGGGCGGGGAAGACCGTATGACCCAAAGTAGGAAAATGAGAAAGTATTTTTGTTTCATGAAAAACAAAGAAGTTTCACTTTGGAGAAAGGCTGTGACATGACCACAAATGCAGAAAGGTGCACCTGAAGGGACGCCAAGGTCAATTAGCAAGATGAAAAGACAGAACGGAGGAGGGTGGAGGTATTTATAGCTTATTCCTACATGAGAAGCAATGGGTACCCGACACAGGAGGATGCTTACATTTAACACTTACAGAGCAATCTCTGGCATGTGTAATAGATATTAATATCATAAACAAACATATACATACTATAGAACCTCTCTAAGTTGACCACCCATAGGACTATAACAAACACACTGGTTAACAGACGGACATGGCCAACATAAGGACCTAGGCCTTCAGTACTGATATGCACATGTGGGCATGTCTGGTCTGTGAAAAGTGGGCCAACTTAAGGAGGTGGTCAACGTGGGGAGGTGATCAACTATGGATTCTACTGCTGTGTAGGTACACACAGGTAGTCCTTGATTCATACAGCTCTGCAAGATTGTAAAAAATGCCCACATAAGCTGAAATATTGCAAATCATTCTTAATAATAGGAAAAATCATAATTCTTACAGTATTTAAAAATTGTTTTCAAAATATTAAAAACTGTCTTACTATAGCTTAGAAATGAATAGAGATAAAAATAATAAAACATTTATTTGATACACTATAATTTAGATGAGAATTAAAGTGTTTTATGTTTTGGTTAGAAGAATATTTTTAAGAGTAGTTCAACTGCTCAGACTTTACCTCACTTTACCAGACTTTACCTCAAATGCAAACAATCTAACCAACCTAATCATTTGTACACTCGTATTAATCTGGGGGGAAAAAAAAAGGAAGACTAGTTTAAATAGTGCCTTATTCTCACTATATAACTTATGCTGTGGAGCAAAGATCTTCCCTGCCCCATGAAAAATTACCATATTCCTTTCTAAGTTTGGATCAGCTTCTCCTATTTTATCCTTTGCACTCCAGTATTGTGAAATACTTTTGAGATTTCTTCTAATGTGAAGTTTTTTGACAATGTTACCTCAATGATATCGTCATTATTTTTTTTCCTTCCTTTTTTTTTTTTCTTTTTAAGACAGTCGTACTCTGCCATCCTGTGTGGAGCACCACAACATCATCAGAGCTCACATCAGGCTCAAACTGAGACCCCAGTGATCCTCTTGCCTCAGCCTCCTGAGTAGCTGGGACTACAGGCATGAGCCACAATCCCCGGCTAGTTTTTCTTTTTTTTGGTATAGATGGGGTCTCACACTTGCTCAGGCTGGCCTTGAACTCTTGAGCTCAAGCAATCCACCCTCCTGGGCCACCCAGAGCACTAGGATCACAGATATGAGCAACTATGCCCTGATGTCTTCATCCTTTTTGTTACGACAGCTTTCTTCACTTACGTTGATGTCAGCTTCATTCCATTCTTCTCGTTGCACATCTCATATTTCTCAAATGGTGGCAGTGTCAACATTCTCACAGTGTGGCTTTTCTTTTTTCTTTTCTTTTCTTTCTTTCTTCCTTTATTTCTTTACTATTTTTATTTGTGTATAATTGGAATCCTGCCAAGCTATTTTCCCAGTGTGGTAGGTGTTTCTGCAATATTGCAGGTCTATTACTCACTGTTCCCTCTTGACTGCTTTTGTGATTTTAAATGCTTGCTTGTGTCATATTTAATCTGAAGATCAGCTATGGAAATCGTATACTCTCCAATTACAGTACAACACACAGTATCTTTGTGTGTTATCTTACACACAAAGAAAGGTATAAAATGATCTATTTTAGTGCTGAAAATGCCTGAAAACCCATTTGAAGTCGTAAGTTCAAAGGTAGAAAGAGGGCTGAGTGCAGTGATATGCAACCACAATCCTGCCACTTGGGGAGAAGCAGGCTGAAGGATTGTTTGAAGTCAGAAGTTAAAGACCACCTGAGTAATGTAGGAAGATCACCCTCTTTACAAAAATTACAAAAATCAGCTGGGCATAGTGCCATATGCCTGTAGTTCTGGATACTCAGGAGGCTGAGGCAGGAAGATCACTTGAACCCAGGAGTTGGAGGTTACAATGAACTATGATGAAGCCACTGCACTCTAGCCCTGGAGACGGAGCAAGACCCTATTTACAAAAAAGAAAAAAAAAGAATTGCAATAATTCCTTGATTTAGTGATGGGGTTAATCATGTTGTGTGTTTGGTGGTAAAAAACAAATTTTTACATATTCATTTATGACGCCAAGAGACAGGATAATCTAAAGCATTATCCAGCATCAATAGCTCTTTAAAGAAATTATTTTGTTGACACCATATATATGTGAGCTATACTTTGTCTGTAAAATATCTATGGCATGGCATAGGTATCATAAAATAATTAAAATATCATCATAATTCAATCACAGTGCTAAAAAGTCCTTGAATGATGCCCATCTTTCAATAGCACATCAAAATGGGCTAGATAGTGATAGATTCCATAATTTGTTTAAAAGTAAATTTCACAAAGGCATATGTACTCAGATTACCCAGGTCAGTTTGGGTTTCAAGTCTTCTGGGGGCTTCCAGGTTTGTAAGTAGAAAGGGTGATGGGTTAGGCTTTCTCACATACTCTCAAGCACAGATTTGCTTTGAGTGAGCTACTTGGAGACCATCCTCCTGAGGGCTTTGTATTTCTGCACAGATATTATGAACCTGGGACCTGCCACTTTTGTTTTAGAGTATTTTTGCAAAGAGTTTTGTATAACAAATTGTCTTTAAAGATCAAGTCTTCCTCGAGAACAGGAGGCTTGCTTGTTTATTATTCAGTATGATAAAGTTTCCCTCTTGGGCAAAGATGTTAATGTCCCTTATAAAAATTGAAATTTCCTCCTATGCTCAAAGTTCCTCTTTAACTCAGCCCACAGCATGTACAGATATTGTTTGGCCTCCTTTCTCTTACTTTTTGTGACTTGGGACTGAACAAAACAGTGTGAACATTGACATTCTGGGTCCTGCAATTCCTGTGAATAATAATGTCCTGTGTATGTGACCCCAAAGTCTTGTCCTATACCAGCATCCATAAACCTGTGGGAAGCCAACTTCTCAGCTTTCAAGGCAAAATCTCAGACCTTTCACAGTTCTTGCCACAAGAAACTCAATATATTTTTCTAGTCACTGAAACATTGAGTGCATAAAATAACCTAAAGTCAAAACGTATAGAGAAAAAAAAAAAATTTTCAGACACATACTGGGCCTTAATGACAGAATACTACAAACTCCGAAATCTGCCAAATATTCAGGGACAGAGAGTAGCATAGCATTGGGAGTCAAAGGTACCTAATTCAAAAAAGAAAAGCTGTTTTATCAATAAATGCTGTTTACCTCCCTTGACATCATTTTCATCATTTACAATATGTGGAAAGTTATAATAACTACCTCAAAGCAGTTATGAAGAGTATATGAGGTAATGCATAAAAGGATACATGAGAAGCACTCGACAAATATTTTATATTGCTTTTGAGTTACTTAGGATACCTCATTAAATAACTCAAAGTCTAGAATGGATTTTTGTAGACACTCATATTGTGTACCCCATGGGATCATATTCTGAATATTGTCGGAAGTAACCTATCCTATTCTGAGTTCTGTTCTACATCAACACCAGCAGGGTGAGTCCTATGTAATATTATAAAGCTCTCCCTGAGGGATTAAAGCATCTTTATACTTGTACATAGAGAGACCTCTTATGAACAGCTGCTAACTATAGATGGTTGCCTGCGTGGTGCAGCTCATTCTCCACACCCACCATCAAACAGTTCTAGTTCACAAACCTGATTAGATCACTTCTCAGCTAAAGCCTTCTTCCCACAGAAGGGTCTAAGTTATTTATCATGCAGTATTTTTCATGTAAGTCATTTCTTTTCTCCTCTCATGGATCATGCATCCATTTAAGACTTTTTCACATTGTTTTTTATTACCTCTTTTTGCTTACAGATATGATTCTGTGTTCACAGGTGCCCCTCACTTATTTCTTCCTTATGAAATTGTACCCATTCTTCAGGAACAAGATCAAATATCACTTCCTCAGTGAAGCCATTCACGACTTCCCCCAGATAGCTAATCTCCTGTCCCTCTAGCACTTTCCAAAAGCCTTCAGTACAGACTTCACGGAAGTCTGAAATGGAGTGTAATTATTTATTTACAAGAGTATTTCCCCATTGTCTAAGTCAGGGGTGGGGAACCCACAGCCTTGAAGTCACATGTGGTCTTTTAGATCTTTAAGTGTGGCTTTTTGACTAAATCCAAATTTGACAGAACAAAATCTTTCTATTTTCATTAATTTTTGTTTGCCTTATATATATATATTTTTTTAATGAATGTACTTAAAACACCAAAGAATTAAGACAAGTGTCAAGGAAATAGTCCTCCTTACAGAATTAGTAATTAGTACGACATGAGGGCTAAATTTACAGCTGCTATGCTTATGAATTGGCTCTAATTTCCCTTCCCTGCCACTAACACAAGAGGCTGGTTGGAGAGAAGTTTATGGGTACTCCAGTCTGTTATTAACTTTCGACAAGGATGTGTTGTGCTTCTGTTTGAAGTGGAATTAGTCAATAGTTGCACAGCTTGACGGTATTTTTAATTCTGTCTTTTAATAGCCCGTCATATCTAATAAGAGCAAGAATGCTAAAGGAAGAAAAGATATCTTTTAATGAGGACTGTGAATTATAATGCTATCTTGTTTCTGCTAAAGATAAGATGATTTGCTTTTTTTTGATACTGCAGTATCAACCTTAAAGAAATTCAATGGTCATCAGCATTAGAGCACTCAGGAAGACCACAAATATTTCAAATTAGTGGGAGAGGTACCAAAGGTTGTGTTGGGGGAAATTAAAAGATGAAAAGCAAAAGCAAAGACAATTCTCTCAAACACCAATAAGACCTGGAAATAATGTCACTGAAGCACTTACAAAGCTTACATACACAAGAAAAAAGGGAAACCATTCAGTGAACTAGAAGTTGTGAAAGAATGCATTGTGGAAGCTGTAGAATGTTTAGCCCCTAATAATGTTTTAGAGCATAAAACAACTGCCTCTTTCAAGCAGAACCATAACTGATCAGCAGCAAGAATTACCCTTCAACTTAAAAGAAGAACTTCTTGTAATACTTCAAAAGGAAAATATATATTGTTCCACGGGTTTGGATGAATCAACTGATAATGCCAATTTGGTGCAGGTTTTATACTTACCTTACTTAGGTCATAACAAGATCTTTCTTTCTTTCTTTCTTTCTTTCTTTCTTTCTTTCTTTCTTTCTTTCTTTTGAGGGTAGAGGGCTGGGAAGAGTTACTTACGTTGGGCATTCTTACGAACACAACACAGGGAATAGTTATGTTCAACAACCTTCAAGATAAATGTCATGAAATTGGACTGAATTTGGTAAATTTAATGAGAGTATGTACAGACAGTGCCCTTCCATTACAGGATAAATGAAGGGTTGATTGCATAGATTAAAAAAAAAAAAAAAAAAAAAGCCTTAACAGATCGGGATCCACTCATTTCTTTTCACGGGATCCGCTCATTTCTTTTCACGGTATCTTACATCAGCAAAATCTCTGTGCTAAAGCTACTATTTAAGTGACACATTGCAAGAAGTTACAAGTATTGTTACTTATATCCCTGCAGACACACATCATCATCAGTTTTGTAACATGCTCAAGTTGTATGATGAGGGGTTCAGTCTCAATTTGCCATATCATTCCAATGTATGTTGGCTATGGCAGGGAAACGTGTTAGGCAAAATTTTATCTCTATGATAACAGATATTTAAATGTTTTGAAGAACAGGATGAGCAATGTGAATTATTAAAAAAAAGACTGCTACAGAGATGTAGCATTTCTTTGTGATACTATGTTAAATCAAAAATGACTCCAATCTCTCTATACAAGGTAAAAAAACTAAGTCTCCATATACGGCAAAAAAATCAAAGGATTTTTTAAAAAGCTATGCTTTTTTTCCAAATACTTCTTCAAAAGGAGATTTCAGATGAACATTTTCTCCTGTTTGGAAGACCACTGAGGAGCATGATATATATGAATCATTTGAAGAATACACAGCTGTTATAGACCTATCAATTGAAAACACAATGGAAGGTTCGTTGACTTTGAGAATTATATCACACTTGAATTAGCATTTCAGACTCACTTAGCTGATATCACCAAGGCCGTTAAAGAGCTACCTATGAAATTGATTGTAATGGATATTTTAAGATCACTGTATGATGCTAGGAAAATTCCAATTGAAATATGGAAAAAATGTAGTAAAATAGCCATACCTTTGGAAACATGTCTAAAATAGGTTTTCTTGTTTTTCAACCACTTGTTGTTGTCAATTTCCATTTTCTACCTAACCTAAATCAAGGCACTCTTAAGGTCATAACTGACTGATATTCATCTAGATGATCAAGTGAGACTACCTCCTCTATATCTTAACCATATATTCAAAGGCTTTCAGACAAAAAGTATGCACAAAGTCATTAAATGGTTGGTTATCTTTAAAAGGAACAAATAGTTTTTCTATTTTGGAAATTAGTAAGTACATGATAGTTAGACTTTTACAAAATAATAGGATTTTATAATTCCATTTTTTTTTTTTTTTTTTTTTTTTTTTTGAGACAGAGTCTTACTTTGTCACTCTCAGTAGAGTGCTATGGCATCACAGCTCTTAGCAACCTCAAACTCTTGGGCTTAAGGAATTCTCTTGCCTCAGCCTCCTGAGTAGCTGGGACTACAGGCGCCCACCACAAGCCTGGCTATTTTTAGAAACAAGGTCTCACTCTGGCTCAGGCTGTTCTCGAACCCATGAACTCAGGGAATCCACTGGCCTCAGCTCCCAGAGTGCTGGGATTATAGGCATGAGCCATCATCGCACCTGGCTAATAATAAACATTTTGAAGGAGATCTAATTGAAGTTGTTTGAATGTGGCCTTATTTGATTACAACTAAATTAATGTGGCCTTCTAACCTGAAGAATTTCCCCACCCCTGGTCTAACTCATGTGTGTCTGGTGCTGAGGACAAGGAAACACTTGCTATTATATTTATCTATTTGGTCTTTGCATGAATAAACAAACAAGACTATGTCTATCACGACATTATGAACTAAATCCTTTTCTGAGAACTTTCTGCATTTGGGTCTTAACCATGTATACTCTCATAGTCTTGTGTCAATCTAAAACTGTCTGGCAAGTGCATTCTGCCAAACATACTACTGTCATAATCTCTTCTAACTGACCATTCTCTCTGCCTGGAAGATTTTTGTTAAAAATATTTCCAAGGCATTTACATATTTTGGTCCATCAATTATTTCAAATTTTTGAAAAATTATCAATTTTCTTATCAAGGTTTACCCACATCATTTTATTTGAATTGCACCTTCATTATTTCTATCCCTTTTTTATCTTTTTTTTCATAGAATTTATAATTTTTGAACATACTAAGCTATTGTTTAAGTAAGATACCTGTTGTCAACTTAAACTCAGTGTAATATAAACTCTGTTAGGGAAGGAATTTGATTATTTTTCTTTTCTTCAGGGAGATATTTCCAGTAACTGGAGGAATAGTAGGCTCAATCATTATATAAAAGAATTACTACAAGGAACAAACTATGGCAAAGATTTTTATATCACGTTCTTTCTGAATTCAGTGTTCTATAAAAACGAATTCAGAAAAATGTACAGAGATTTGATATGTCAGTGTTCTATAAAAACAGATTCAGGAAAAAGTACAGAGATTTGATTTATAATATGGAAATAGATTTTAGAATCCCTCTAACACAGATTTTATAGTTCTACCTAGGATCCGAATATATAGATAGGTAGATGAATAAATAGATTTAGAGGTCTGTCTGCTTATAAAATGGATGTGCGTGTATGTGAGATCTACAGAAAGTACCAAAATATGTATACACATTTAGAAAAAGGAAAAAATAGTATTGAATTTGTAATATTCAAGTCACATGGATTCCTGCTATTACAAGAGGTGCTCATTGTGACTTGAATTCATCTTTTGTTATTATTACATGTTAGGTATACAATTTTTATACAGTTTTTTTTTTTCTTTCCTAAAATGCCTATACATTTTTATACTCTCTGTATACAACGACACTTCAAAAAGTTTGTGGAAAATAAAAGATAAAAATAAAAGTCATAAACTTTATTGCTCAACATCTGCCCCATCAAGTTCAAGAAACTTTTGTAAGGGACAACACAGGCTGTTTAATCCATCCCTAAAGAATAAATGAGGGTCCTGGAAATTTAATGTTAGTGCAGTCTTTTTTACATGATTTACCGATACAACTGAATGCCCTTTATAGATTCCTTTAAAATTAGGAAACAAAAATAAATAATAAGGTCTATAAGAATCAGGTCTATAAGTTCTATTCCTAATGGTTTCTCACCAGAATACTTTCAAAATTGTCCTTGTTTATTGAAAGGAATGAGCAGAAACATTGTCGTGGTGAAGAAGGATTCCCTGGTAAAGCTTTCCCAGGTTTTTTTCTGCTACAGCTTTGGTTAGCTTTGCCAAAACACTCTCTTAATGAGCACAAGTTATTGTTCTTTGGCCCTCCAGAAAGTCGACAAGCAAAATTCTTTGAGCATTCGAAAAACTGTGGCCATGACCTTTGCTGTTGACTGGTCTGGTTTTGCTTTCACTGGACCACTTTCCTCTTTTGGTAGCCGTGCCATGATTGTGCTTTGTCTTTACGATTGTTCTGGTAAAGCCATGTTTTGTCTCCTGTTACGATTGTTCCAAGAAATGCTCCAGACTCTTTATCCCACTTGTTTCTAATTTCCACTGAAAGCTCTGCTGCCGTCTGCATCTGATCCTGCCATAATAGTTTTGGCTCCCTTCAAATGGAAAGTGTGCTCAACTTTAATTTTTGGTTAGAACTGTGTAAGGTGAACTGCTGTGATATGTGTATAGTGTTGGTTACGGTTTCTGACATTAGTTATTGGTTCTGGGTGGCGCCTGTGGCTCAAGGAATAGGGAGCCAGCCCCATAGACTGGGGATGGTCAGTTTGAAGCAGGCCCCCACCAAAAACTGCAAAAAAATTATAAGAAGAAGAATTGGTTCTGTTCAAATAAAACACAAGCAAGATTAATTTTTTCTTTGTTATTTAATGAGGATGGTCTGCTCTTATGGGATTTATCTTCAACATCATCTCTTTCCTTTTTGAAAAAGTATTCATTTGTACACTGCTGATTTCCTGGGAGCATTTCTTTATAAACTTTTAATAAAGCATCAGTGATTTGACCATTCTTCCACCAAGACTTACTATAAATTTGATGTTTGTTCTTGCTTCAATTTGAGCAGAATTCATGTTACTTACTCTGAAAGGGGCTCCTTTACTTTTGTTTTTTGTTTTTGAAACAGAGCCTCAAGCTGTCACCCTGGGTAGAGTGCCTTGGCATCACAGCTCACAGCAACCGCCAACTCCTGGGCTCAAGGGATTCTCCTGCCTCAGCCTCCCAAGTAGCTGGGACTACAGACCCCCTGCCACAATGCCTGGCTATTTTTTGGTTGCAGCTGTCACTGTCGTTTGGTGGGCCTGGGCTGGATTCAAACCTGCCAGCTCAGGTGGACATGGTTGGTGCCTTAGCCACTTGAGCCACAGGCACTGAGCCATGAGAGGGGCTCTTTTCAAACTGTTGTCTTTCATTCTCGGTGCCTCCATATCCTATTTGGAAATGCTATACCAAGTTAGTACAAGTTAATTTTTGTGCAAATCACTCTTTCAGTGATTTTTTTGTTCCTCCTGGAATATAGCTTATTGTATAAAATACTGCCTGATTTTCAAATCATCTTTGAAAGTCAAGAATTAAGCAACAGAAAGGCATGTTTAAAACAGTCAATTAATTTGTGTGTTCTGATAAAGAAGGAAAGAGCAGAGGCAAGAAGGGAAGGAAAAGAAGAAGGCTCACTCTGTTACTCACCCTGAGTCACTGGTTGCATGCCTGAAAAAATACAGATCTTTTGTAAGGAGCTCATGCTCTTTTGAACCAAATGCTTGAGCAACTCTTGGAGGAAATAGCACTTTATAATTGATTTCTGAATTATTATTTAATCATATAACTGAAACAAACTTCCATCCATTATATAAATTGTCCCATGTAAAATATCAAATAGATATAGGTATAAGATTAATACATAGCATTTTATTTTTCTGTGTTGATTTTTTTTTTAGGACTACATAATTTACTTAGTAGTACATAGTATCATTCACGTGTGCCTGTTCTTGTTATTTGGTTGGTCAGGAGGTTTTTAATGAGCTTTTATTCTGAAATATCCTAAAAGATGTCAAAAAAGCCAAGGTGGTTTTTTTTTTTTGTTTGTTTGTTTGTTTGTTTGTTTTTAAGTTACCTACCACTAGGGCAGCGCCTGTGGTTTAATGAGTAGGGCTCCGGCCCCATATATTGGAGGTGGCAGGTTCTAACCCAGCCCCAGCCAAAAACTGCCAAAAAAAGAAAAAGTTACCACTAATTTATCTCTGAAAGAAAAAGCATACAGTTAAAAATGTACTGTTTTGGGGTTGGATTTTCCTGAATAGGGTGTTTATGTTGACATATGGGGAATGAAGGAGAAAAATCAAGGGCAAATTTCTCTTTGTGCTTTTCTGAAATGTTCTTTAGAAAGTTTCACTGTTCATGCAATTTGGAAAATTAGAGAGGCCTCACATTCTGAAATGTGTCAACCATTATATGAATCATACTCACTGTAGCACAAAATAAAAACTGGAAAAGACTTTTCTGAGATTGACACAGATAGTGGGTACCTCAACTTCTCGTAGTTATGATAGCAAAGGAATTCATGGCTACTCTCACATTAGTAGCCCTGGTCATGTGAATGCAACTTGGTCAATTTAGTGCCATATGAAGGGAAGTATGGGCAGAAAATCCAGTAGAAGAACATGAGACAACGGGACATTATGTGGGAACTGACAGAACTGTTAACAGGTACTTCCAGCATTCTATTTACACACAAAATACACAAGACCACAGGGGTATGTGCTGGACATGTCACTCTCTTCTTGGAGAACTGCATTTGTACATGTGGTTTGATGGGGGCAGAACAAGAGGTCTAATTACCATGCAGTGCCTCTGTTATTTACACTTTTTCCAAACCCCTCACTTGCCTTAGCTTTAAAAGGAGGTAATAGCAGTTTCCTCCAAAGTTTTTAAATATCTATTTGCAAATATATTAAAACATATTTATTTATAAATTATATCATGATTATATAAGATGTTTATATATAACTATTTATGTATGTGAATATATACGGCAGTATATATATATAGAGAGAGAGAGACACAGAGAGAGAGAGAGAGAGAGAGAGAGAGATATTCAAAATGTGCAACTCCATCACCTTTCTCTGTATATTGAGTTAAAACTTCTTCTTTATCTTTCTCCATTGATCCTCCCAATTTTGTTCTTTGGAGCTACTTTTATAAGGTTTCATGCTATTATTTTTATGGTTTCAGGAATTTGAAAGGCGTATGACAATTTTTCTTTAGTGCACGTGTCGCAAACTTCTCATTCTTTTTTAGTTCAATTACCTCTAACATATTCTTATTTTTTTCAGTGGCACATATGCAAGTTTCTGAAATGCAGACTGCACTTGATACTTGCAGATGGAGGTTGATTGTTTCAGAATGGAGTACAATCATTTTGAGATATAAACTATAATTACATAATAACAGGGTAAGACTGGATTACCATTTTATCCCCTGCTAGGGTTTATTTCCTTCTACATTCCAAACAAAAAGGCTGCTAATATGGAATCATATCCAGGGAAATTCGGTTTGAGTCCTACCTGCATGGCGACGTGCAGTGTATCCCATTATAGCTTTCTATTATGTTATTATTTGAGGAAATTTTGATTTTATTTAAGTTTCATTGCTCTTTTTTGTCCAATAGGCATAATAATACTCATAATATAGGTGGTGTTGGATGTGAGGTCTGACTCATGGCACACACAGTAATTAACAGAGCCAGCAGCAGGAAATTATTATGTCATAACTTCATGTTCATCATTATCATTATAGAGTGTTCTAAGAAGCCATATGTCTTTTAACTATTTTTTTTTTCGTTCTTGACAGAAACAAACAGTGAGCAGTAAAGTTTGAAATCCTCTCTCTTTATTCATAAGAATTTTATGCTATGAAGTCTTTTCCTTGAAGTTGGGCAAATCCATATGTCATATATACCAGAGATATCTTTAATCATATCATAGTTGGTATTTGCTGTCTTTTCATCATACATAGTAAGACACCATGATACTTTCTCCCCAAAGAATAGTAGCTGTACTTCGTCCCTGCTTTTTTCAGATGGAAATCCAAAACAGCAACTCACCGAGTTATTCCCTTTCCTTTCTTGATAGAAGAAATAGTCCTCTAAGACAGAATAAATGTAGGGTGGTAATTTAAAACTGCACACGAACTTCAATGCCACCCTGTATATAAGTGTTCTTTTAATAGATTAAAATTTGTATTTATTTATATTTTCTATCTAAATTATCACATTTCCACATCACAAACACCCTGCCTCTGACAGAGTGCTCAACTCTTTGCCATAGCCTGTAGCTTACCTTTCAACTTGTTCTTTTAAATGCTGGACATATCCACATTAATGCCAGACAGCCTATGGTATGTTTCTTTTTTTCTTCTCCTTAAAAGCTTTACCAAAAGTTTTCCCACCATCTCATAGCTTGATAGAAAATATAGCTATAACTCCCTTTTTTAAAGGAACTATACACACTTGCTTTGAAATACTACAGGCATGAACCAAGTACAACTAGTCTTAGTGATTTTATGATTTTTTACATTTCCAACATTTATTTATAGAAACATGTAGATGTTTGACACGTATTTCCTTCCATTGCTTCTGTGATTATTCTAAGATGACCATCTTCTCTGGTGGACCTGAGCTACGTCCTCCTGGCATAATTACCTTGTGTTCTTTTACTCTCAAAACTCTCATTTCAAAAGGTAAACTATGCCTTCTTCTTACTGGGAATACAAGGCTTAAAATGTTTATATTATATTGATAAACTATCAAAAACTCATTATAAACTGGAGACATTTTTAATGTGTTATGCTCTATATAACTGTCCATCCAATGTCAGGGCTAGTTGCCTACACTGTGTTTGCATCCAGATTCAAAAATCAGTAAAATTATATTCTCATTTTATCAAACATTTGAAGGCAAGCAGCCATCAGACCTCCTCACTAATACGTTTAATCAACAGTTTATGACTACATTCATGTATACAATGATGATTCATGCAGAGTCAAAGCAGTTCTGAATGTATTTGAGACTAGCCAAATGTAAACATGTGACTAATGTGCCAGTCATGATAGATGTGATAATATGATCAATATTCATATACAGCAATACGATGAATCTCTGTAAGGTATTGTTTATTCTCAAAATCCGTGTCTTGGGCAGTGCCTGTGACTCAAGGAGTATGGTGCCAGCCCCATATACTGGGGGTGGCAGGTTCAAGCCTGGCCCTGGCCAAAACTGCAAATAAATAAATAAATAAATAAATAAATCCCTGTATCTTTTGCTCTCCACCACTCCCAACAGTATCTCCTGCTCAAGACAGATGGAACTTCTTAGATTTTCTCAACTGCACTATGCTTAGTGGCTTTAAAAGTGGTTTTAAGCCACTTAAGTTTTATATATACTGTTTGTTCTGTGTCTTTCCCCCCCTGGCAAGCTCCCAGTTATCATTAGATGTCATCCCCAGGTAAGGTGAATTACTGTGTCCATTATCATTGCATTTCTTTAAAATCTTTTTAAGTGATGTTGATTTTTCTCTTTCCCACATCAAACTATCTGCACCTTGAAAGCAGAGGTAGCTCATTTTCATTTTCTCATTATGTGTCCTACATTTAATGTGGAATTCAGTAAATAAGGGAATAGTGAAAGAATGTATGAATTACCTGAATGAGTAAGTGAAAGTGTTTGTGAACCCCTAAGCAACTCACGGTTATTAAATCTGGAGAACAATAAACCATGAAGAATGCAATCTTTTCACTACCCATTAATAAAAATAATTAAGTGGCAAAAAGACCACAGTGAAGCACTACAGATTAGATAACCATTTTGTTCACACATACCCCAAATGTGCAAAATTCTAATAATTAAAAATCTGTAGCTATCACATAAAAATTCCAATTCCTAGCTTCCCTTGGAAAATCATAGGCTTTGGCAATCCATAGTATGTCTTCCCCCACCACAACCACTGGCTTGGGTTCTAGTGCTGCCTCTTTGACTCTGGCACACAGTCATCCCATCCCTGTAGTTTCACACATAGTATTACTCACTGATAGGCATGAATATGATCTCCAGGAGTCAGGGAGTTCTACTAGAGTACTAACCTCAGATTGTTTGAAGTTAAACAACACCATCCTCAGTAAAAAGGAGTCATAGACAACTTAGGGAGTGGAAAAGGAATGGAGAAATATGTAAAAATAAGGCACACTTAATAAAAATGAAAAAAAAAATAGAAGACTTCATCTGAATCCTTCAAAAAGCAATACAGTGTAGTTTTTATGACCCTGAATTTTCTATCTATCTGCAGTCCTGCCAAGTGAGACAAACCCCTTAATTTCTTAAAGACAATGTCCTCATTGGAGAAATAGAAGCAATAATAATTATAATAGTTTAGATCTGCCTCTTAGATGTGTTGTAAGGATTAAACATGACCATACACCCGCAGGTCCCATAGAGTGCAAAGGATTTTGACATGCCTGGACTTCACAGACATTGATAAGCGCCTAAGACAAAACTTAGCTGAAGACTAACACCTGACCTCTACAGAGAGAAGGGGTGCAGGAAGGTGAAGGGGGAGTCTGAGAAGGGTCTAAGAGGTGAGGGGGGCACAGCAGCAGCGCCTTTGTCCCTAACAGCCTTGCCCCCATTTTGCACCAGTACTTTGTGTAAACTGGACATCCTAAAGGCTTATGTTGCCTTGTCTTCAAATACATAGAATGTTTAGAAGCAGCAGTACCTTGCAGATAATCCAAGGAGATGGTAGAAGGTTGGGTAGGAAATGGTATATGAAGAGTAAAGATAGGAAGGCCTGGCAGCTGCCCAGCAGACCCAAGGCGGAGTGCCTAGGAGACACCTTCAGGATACTCGAGGGTTCCTTTATAGGCAGCTGTGTCTTTTATGACAAGGAGAGGCAAATGCCAGTAACATTTTTTGTAAAATGGTAAGACCCTATCTGACAACTGCATTATCTATGTAACAAAATATCAAGTATCATGTTTTAGTTTTCAAAGAACTTTCTATTTATCCCCAATCCTGGGTGTAGCAGAGGTAACTTGCACTCACCAAAACTCACATCCTATTTTTCACGGTACACAGCTAGAGGACATTTCTGAGCTTTCATTTCTTAAAGTGTAGCCAGTGGGGCAGGGAAGGAAGTGCTGTACACAGTTTTAGGACACGCACATAAAAACCTCCAGCATGAGCCTATATAAACTCTCTCTGATGATCAGATGCAAAACAATTTTCCGTGATCTTTAGTCCTAGTGTTTGAGAGGATCAGTTTCTGGATCCCTGAACAACATTATGTGGAAAGTTGCCCACCAGCCTAAAACATCTGCGTTAGGCTTGAGTGAAAAAGAACATCTATTGTGTTAAAGCCACTGGTATTAGGAGATTTACTTACCCCAATAAATAAACCTAGTCAACCAAATATTCTGAAATATCATCCCTTTGCATCTTTTCGGGTGTCTGAGTCCATGTAAATAAAAAGAACAATGACGGCCAGAGCTAGCTGAAACTAAAACCCAGAAGCAGTCTTTGTTCACAAATAAGTAGTTATTTGATCTGTCCCACAACCATCATTATTTCCATCTTTGCCTGGTCTACCTGAGACCTATCAAAAGCACTTTCTGTCATATTCTTTTCCCCGTCTGGAAGAAAGTAGACATGTTCAAACTTCAATGTCCATTCCAGCAGTACTGTTAAAAACTCAGTGCACACTCACAAATCTGCACTTTTCTTCCTAAAATAGGGTGTTGACCTCAAACAAAAACAGGTTTAGGCTACATCTACATGGGTGACCATGTGTGGCATAAAATAGATTTTCCAGCATGCGTTTATTTGGCAATGACTTAAAAGTGCAACCAGATGTTTTCATAGAGAACAGCTCTCTCAGTCACAAATGTTTCCAATTTAAATACATTTGTTTTGACTCTATTTTGCTGCAGATGGAAAACATCCATTTTCTTCCAGTGGGGATAGACAGTGAACGCTGGCAAATCTCATGGAGAATGATTACCAGTGTAGACAAAACTTTAGTGAGGGCTGCATTTTCATAAGGGGAATTTTTAAAAGACAATTTTGCATTTTAAACAGATTGGCTCTCTTAAAACCATTTTCACCCTCTAATTTGTACCATAAGTCTTAGACATCTGTATGTGTTTGATCCTAGGAAACTACCTTATTTTTAAGTGATAAGTCAAATGAATCTATTCAGAATGACAGCATAGCTTCTGGGCACGCCATTGACAGCTGCTGAAAATAGATATTTAAGATTTTCTTACCAAAATGTATATTAGGTACAAGTGCTTTACCAAATTTACTTGCAATTGGCAGGTTGAAAAATCTTAAATGTCCTTATAAAAATAACAGAAAGGTTTTCTTATTTTTTCAAGAGCAAACTAATGCGTACGTGACAGAGTGTAAAATTATCTTGGCAAGAGTATAGATTTCTGTTTTAAGAACTTGGGATTTATATTTTAACTCACAAAATATAATGTTTTCTTTAACTAAATTATCTTTAACATTTGTTGTTTTAGTTTAACTCTATGACTTGTGAGCAGCTTCTTAAAAACAAGATATTTTAAAATTTAATCCATTATATACTTAAATGAGTAAAAAAAAGTACAAATACTGTTTTGAGCAGTAAAATTATAACTATTTTTCCCTGAAAGAGTACAATCTCTGTCATCGAGAGTATAATATTTTCATAGGCTGAGCGCTATGATATACAAATGCTATTTTTAAAATGTACAGCCTTGAAATGGGAGACTGAAATGCTGAAACAAGTGTTAATTTTTATTTTGGTAGTCAGGTTGATGCACGATCCTTAGTGCTTCTCCCCTAAGTCCTCTCACTTTCAGGAGGTAGGGGTCATTCACCATGGAAAATCACCATCTCTATGATTTTCAGTTTTTCCTTCTGGACAGGGTTAATCTTTGTCAGTTATCTTTTGAGTGCTCTCTTCTCTCATTGATTTTCCCATGAATTTTCGGCAAATTAAAGTTTACGCTCCCCAAAACTACTCCACCCACTCTTTGTCCTATAATAATGTTTAAGTGTTCATCACTTTGGCTTTATTTACAGGAGGACTTCTCTTGGACTCCCAGTGCTTACATGTTGGAGGAAATCTGGGATTCCCTAGAATCCTGTTAAAAAGAAGACTGGTCTTGGCCCTGTGCAAACATTCCCAGGGGCTCTTACAGTTTGATATCACTAGGCAAAAACCAGACTGCAGAACTTGGCAGGGCTCTAAGAATATAGGGTCGGCACAGATTGGTTAAATAATGCTTTGGAATTGGCTATTAGTGGCAAGAACTATGGATTAAAAGGCATATTTTAAAAGCAGACAGAGTGAAAGGACATTTCCAAACTACCTGATATTATCTGGGAAAGGAACCAGGCACAGTCGTCCACTTATGTTTTTCCCTAATAGTCAGATTTTATTTAATTTATAAATCATAATAATGAATAGGAAACATTTTCACTTTGTTATTACCTCAATCTGACATACTCTATGTGATGGGAACTTCTAATGGAAGAATTAAAGACTATTGCTATCCTCCACTTGGGCTAAATATGTAAAGTATGCTAATTTAATTTTTTAATTTTATAACTTTACATTTTTCTAGACTTTTAGCTATTTTAAGGTTTTTATAAAGCATTGTTGATAGGAACATTTTCTATTATTACAAAAAGTTATTCCTTCTTTATAAACTTGTTGACAACAGTGAGAATATTTATCTTGGGTTTGAGCATAGTTCTGTGTTTGTTTGTTTAATTGCACACATTAGTAAATTTGCTTATTTAAAAATACTATTTGGCATATTTTTGACCACAATAAAGAAAGATACATTCACCTACATAAACATCTTGACACTTAATTTTTCAACTTTATATGTTGGAAAAACATAATCGGGACACAGAAACAAACAACATAAAATTGGTGTTGTTTTTAACCATGATTTGAAAAAAAGTAAAATCTCTAAAACTATGTAAAAAAAATTACATATTTATGATTATTTTTCCAAAGTACCAAGATAATTAGCATTTAAAATTTATCACATAATTTTTTATTATCTATTATGTTCTACAGATAAGTTTCCAAATGAATAACATGAATTTACCCAAGTAATCACTCATTGCCGTTCTTGTTCTATTGTGAAAATTTATTTTGTGTCCACTGGTTTGAAGTCTTCAAATGTATTTCAT
The DNA here is from genome assembly GCA_963574355.1 of Loris lydekkerianus. Lineage (NCBI taxonomy): Eukaryota > Metazoa > Chordata > Mammalia > Primates > Lorisidae > Loris > Loris lydekkerianus. Next base: position 32,249 of record CAUYPK010073756.1, read on the forward strand.
CCATATGAAAATGTTTTGAAAAATAGCCTGGTCAATGAGACTCATGAATATAAAGTTGCTGTCCTATGTCTAAATTACATTTAGAATGAATTACAATTACATTTAGAATATTTGCTCTTATTACCTCACATTCACTTAAGATGGGACAAGTTTTAAGATTCTTGAACCTATGTATATATAGCTTTCCCTTCTAAATTATGAGCACCTTTTCAAAATCAGAAATTCAAGGAGATTGAGTTGATATTTTACATTACTTTGTACTTTAAGAGTTATACAATGTAGTCAGAGTATAGGCAAATGGCACTTTAATGATTATCTGCAGCACCAAAATAACATCAATGTTTTACGCTGTGTGACTAGAACTTAATTTTAGGAATTTCAAATAAGAGTCAACTTGTGACATCATTTTCCTAAATTTAGAAAGCTGATGTTGAAATATATGGTGCAAAAAACCAGGATGATGAATGTAGTAAACAAAAGTTTCCTCTCATAAATGACATCATGGACTTAGGGGAATTACTGGACTCTGCATCTGGTACATGGTGACTAATCCTGAGCAATCCAATCGGAAGATTTTGATTTAGTAAAACCTAGTAACCATGAGGATGCTAGAACTGCCTACAGCAACTCAGTCTTAACCCACGAAACACATGGTCCTATAAAATCAGCACATTTGTTTTTGTGATTCATTTATAAATCTTAACAAGATTGGTTGAAGTCTGTGAGAAATTAAAGTTCTTCTTATTTTCACCACAAAGAATTACTCATCAAACCAATATATCAAGAATCATGAACCAAAAGCTATAAAGTAGTCCCCAAGATTTGAGGCCCACACAGACTTAAAAGGGTCATTGAAGAGTGGAAACGTGGACTCTGACTTGATGATTAACTATCTTAATTATGGACTTACATCTATATTTGTGCAAACTGACCTTTGAAGGAAAGAGAACAAGTTGATAAGACAGTAAGGCATCGAGTAATGACTTTGGAATATTCATCATAATCATGTTTTTTGAATCCTTCACCTCAAAAAGGAGGCAACAGGGGCTTATGTCCTTGAAATCTAAATTTTGTGTATACTTTTTTAGCTCTTATTTAACTATATTTCTTTCATCCCTACCAACCCATTCTCCAATCACCTACTTCCAGACACAAAAAGAATAAAAAGCATTTCAAAAATATATTCCCAAGTTAAAATAGTCACTATTCTTGTTTGGTTCTACATTGATGAGAATTTTCAATTATAAATCTGTATTGATTGAATATGAAAATAACTAGAATACTGAGACAAATAGAATGATAGACAACAATGTATAATAATATTTGCTTATGTGAAAGTTGTAATGCTTGACGTTAGACCAGTAAGGTTAATCAGAAGTTAATGCAGGTCATATTCTCCATATATGCAAATACTTTATGATTAACATCAAACAAGTGGTTATGAAATGAAAATTTAATCTACCCATTCTCTACCTCAGAATCAGAAAGCCTGCCTGATCATCCTGCTTCTAAATCTGCTTTAATATTTACATACTGATTCTGTGTCTTTGGTGAGTTACTTGATTTCTCTAAACTTTAGTTTCTTCCTCTATAAAGGAGGTATAATTAAAATTCTTGTCCAAAAGTATTATTATATAAATTAAAGAAGAATTTATACAAATTTATTGCTACACAGCTAGGCACATAGTAAACATTTAATAAAGGCTGGCTAATTCTCTTCATATAATAATAATAAATTTTAAAACAATTTGAGCTAGTGTCTGTTTTGTGCTATGCAGACATGTCAAGAAAATACAGAGTACTATCTGCTTTTAGATTCGTGTGGTATAATTATGTACTAGATTATATATGCAGAATCTACAATCATAATTAATCATATTCTGGGTCTTTGAATGACCAATTACAGGCAAGCACAATACAATTTCAGCACTGATACTTGAATGTGTATTTATAATCTTATTAGTGTTCTGTTAGCAAAAAAAATTAAAATCAATGGGGGGAGGAAGAAAAATTTAAAAAATTAAAATAATTGAACTTATTAATTTTTCAGAAAGCAACTATTTAATATATGTTATTAAATTCATATTTAATGATTTATCTAACTATAAAAGAAATAAACCCCTTTTTTCAGTCATAATTCACAGTTTAAAAGGCTTTAGCTTGGTATCATAAAAATGACACTCAGAAGATATATTTTTTAATGAAAAGAGAAGAAGACATAAATGTAACCAGTATGGCTAACTGAAGTGAAGTAAAATAACTTGATGGTGTGCTTTATGAATGGGACGTCACAGTAATTAATAAAAAATTTAATTGTTGGTACAATTCATTCATTGTGCAGTATGTGAAACTAATGTTTTGAGTAATTATTTTAAGAAAATAATACATTGAATTAAACTAGGGTTGCTTAACTTTTTTAAAAAATTCAGATTAGGGAGTGAGAGCAAGATGGCGACTGAGTAACAGCTTCCCTGCAACTGGGTATCGTGAGTCTGGGGAGATAAGACTCCAGGCATGTCTGGCTGGTGGGATCTGCCTATAAACATCCCTTTAAGGACACAGGGAGTCAGCGAGAGACTTCTGGACCCCAAGAGGAGGATAAAAAGAGTGGAAAACTGGCAAGTGGTTGCGTGTATTTCACCGGTGTAATCCTGCTGGCAGCTGTAAGTACAGCAGTAGTGAGACTACAAACTGGAAAGGCCTTACCTGTGAACTGTTTTGGTGTTTTTAAACTTGGCACTCAGTTAAACTATCTTGGGGAGAGCTTGGGCAGGAGTGTGGAGAACTTTGGGCATTGTCGAGGGCCCCAGACTGAGCTGCTGAGCCAGACAGAGCTAATAGTGTTCGACTGTGGGCTACAAGGAGCCTTTGTGAGAGAACTTCACCAGCAAGCTCCACCCTCAGGGTCACAGAGCAAGGACCTGCGGGAGCTACTAATCTAGTGACTGAGCAGCCTAAAGGCAGGGACTGAGCCACCTTACAGTCTTAACCCTCAGGGTCAGAGTGAGACCTGTTTTGGCACACTGGGTAACTGGATAGCCACTTCAGCAGTGATCCCAGCGACAAGCACTTTCCTGGAAAAGCTTCTGCTTAGCTTAGTTTAGAAGTTTTAAGTCCCTTTTAACTTAACTGAAGAGAGATTTAGGGTCTCCACCATGTGGGGTTTGAGAAATCAGCAGAGGCCTCTAGTTGTATCAGCATTGTGATTAACATCTCATACCCAGGAGACTACCTGTTGCCCAGACAATATTCAACAAGATATATATACTGCTGTGTTTTTGGTTTCTTTTTTATGTTTGTTTGTTTTTTTGTTTGTTTGTTTGTTTTTGTTGTTGTTGTTGTTGTTGTTTATTTGTTGTTGTTGCCATTGTTGTGTTTGTTTTGTTTTTTTAATTTCAACTTTTTGCCTACATATTTTTTCTTTTTTTTTTTTTTCTTCTTTATTTTCTTTATCCATTTTTCTAGTTTAAATACAATTTCCCATTGCTGCCTTTTTCAATAATTAGAACATCATTTTTGCTAGTGTTTTTACCCCTATTACTTGGTTTTTCACCCAATTTTATCCTGTAAAGTTTTCTGTTTGGTTGTATTTGTTTGATTTATAGCATTTGTGTCTTTCCTCTCTACTTGGTGGAGGTGGGGTACTATATCCGATCAGGTTAGCAAAGAGCTGCTGACCTCAAGGGAACCACCCAACCAGGCACCCCAAGAGGTTAGGTTTTTTTTTAAGGTTGTGTCAAAGTACCCTTCTGTACACCTACATTGCTCTGTCTCCCTCTTTCTGTACCTTTCTTTTTTTTGTCAATATTCCCTCTTACCTACCCTCTCTCCTTTCTCTATTTTCTTTTCTTTCTTTCTTTTTCTTTCTTTTATCCATTCTTGCTCTTAAACCTTCTCATCCCTCTGGTCCTGTACCAAAGGGACTCATCAAAACCCTAGTCCACAGGCATGGCAACCTTAAGAGCAAGAGGAATTGAAAGGAAAATTAGGCAAGGAAACAGATAAAATAAATCACTCATGAGGAAGAATCAGCAGAAAACTCCTGGCAACATGAAGAATCAGTCAAGAGCAACCACTCCAAGGGACTGTGAGGTAGCTATTGCACAGAATTCTACCTATAAAGAAATTCTAGATATGACAGAAAGGGAATTTAGAATACACATAATGAAAACAATGAAGGAAA
>CAUYPK010073757.1:0-25990 GCA_963574355.1 Loris lydekkerianus
TTTTTCCTGTTCTTATGTTTTGTGCTTAAAAAAAAAAAGGCCTTGTGTGTTCTTGGCAGTGCAGAAACTTTTTAATTTGATCAGATCCCAGTAATGTATTTTGGATGTTGCTTCAATTGCCTGGGGTGTCCTCCTCATAAAGTATTCTCCCAGGCCAATTTTTTTAAGTGTTTCCCCTGCACTCTAAGAATTTTTATAGTTTCATACCTTAAGTTTAAGTCCTTTAACCGGTGAGAGCCAATTTTTGTTAGAGGAGAAAGGTGTGGGTCTAGTTTCAGTCTTCTACAGATTGCCAGCCAATTCACCCAGCACCATTTGTTGAATAGGGAATCTTTCCCCCAATTTATATTTTTGATAGGTTTATCAAAGATCAAATGACGATAAGTGTTTGGGTTCACCTCTTGGTCTTCAATTCTGTTCTGTACATCTACCTCTCTATTTTTGTGCCAGTATCATGCTGTTTTGATCACTATCGATTTATAGTATAGTCTGAAGTCTGGAAGCATGATTCCTCCTGATTTATTTTTATTTCTGAGTAATGTCTTGGCTATTCGAGGTTTTTTCTGTTTCCATATAAAACGAAGTACTAATTTTTCCAGGTCTTTAAAGTATGACAGAGGTGCTTTAATAGGGATTGCATTAAATCTGTAGACTGCTTTAGATAGTATAGACATTTTAACAATGTTGATTCTTCCCAGCCATGAGCATGGTATATTTTTCCATTTGTTAACATCTTCAACTATTTCTTTTCTCAGAGTTTCATAGTTATTTTTATAGAGATCTTTCACGTCCTTACTTAGATACACTCCCAGATATTTCATCTTCTTTGGCACTATTGTAAAGGGAATAGAGTCCTTGATTGTTTTCACTCACACTTGCATATGAAAAATGAAACACAACTATAGCCTAGGATGAAGAAGGGAAGGGGAGGGAGAGGGGAAGGGAGGGGGGTGGGTCCATAGAGGGAGGGTTAGTAGGGGGACCACACCTATGGAGCATATTGCAAGTACAAGTTGGAACTGTCAGGTGTAGAACACAAATGTCTTAGTGCTGTAATTGGGTAAATGAAGTGAAGGCTATGTTGATTGGTAGGATGTAAGCACTCCAATTTGCACAAATAATCAACACATTGAATCCCATAATGGCATAAATGTATTCAGGATCTATGTACAAATGACTTAATAAAAATAAATAAAAGCCTTTATTGTAGCTTTAGTGATGTTTGTGAGTGAAAAGGTGTGTGATCAAGGCCCAGATGTCTTGACACATTTCTACTAAGCTTTTAATGAATATTGGTGATAAAGAGTTTAAAAATATACCTGAAATGTAGATAGCCAGTTCTGCTCATTAAAGGCAATTGTCATCATCATCACTAACTTTATATGTGAAGGGCATTAATTTTCTCATTTACTTCTTATATTCTTATGAGAAGGTACCATCTAAGATGTTACCATCCACAATGAAGCTATAGGTCTCTGAAGTCTATTCCATATCAGAGGTGCAGCCCAAATATCAACTTAGCACCTCATGGGCAGGGGATAGAAGTGTAAATTGAAGGAATGGTCAGGCCCTACAACCTTAATGGCAACTCTATGGGTGATTTCTACTATTCTGGCTACACCATTTTAGAGATTCATGTTGCAGTGATAAGCCAAAAGATTGTTAGGTGCTGGAAAATGTTGTGGTTTCTGACTTAGTAGCTAGATGCTGATAACTGAAAGCTGGGTGAATGGGATATGATGAATCACCCTTTTATTTTCCCTTTGGTTAAAGCTGAAGGAGTTGAAGAATTTGCAGCAACAATACTTACAGATTAATCAAGAGATTAATGAGTTACGTCCACTGAGGGCTCAACTTCAGGAGTATCAAGATAAGACAAAAACATTTGAGGTTATGCAAGAAGAGCTCAGGCAGGAAAATCTCTCCTGGCAGCATGAGCTACATCAGCTCAGGTATGATAATCCCTCCTTTTTGACTCTTTCCTTTTCATTTTCTTTTAACTTATTTTGAAATAATTGTAGGTTTATAGAAAGTTATAAAAACAATGCCAAGAGCTTCTATGTACCCTTTTTCAGTCTCTTCCTGGGGTAACAACTTTCATAACTCTAGTATGTTATTAAAATCATAAAATTGACATTGGTACAATCCACAGACCATGTTCAGATTTCTCCAGTTTTACCCACGCTCATTTGAATATTTGTCTTTTTACTTCTATGCAGTTTTGTCATATGTGTAGATTCACGTAAGCATCACCACAACCAGTATGCAGAACTGCTTATCACAACATATAAAGAGGGTCTCCAAAACATGTATACACACTTTAAGAAAGGAAAAACTGTATTAAATTTGTAATATTCAAGTCATATTTGATTCTGCAATTATGAGGTGCTCGGTGTGACTTGCGTTCATCTTTTGTTATCAGAATATGTTGAGGAAAGGAAATCAACAGATTACAGCACTGAAGTGACAAAGATGTTGGAATTATATGACAAAGTTTTATAACAGCCATCATAGAAATGCTCCAACAAACAATTACTAACACATTGGAGAAAGTATAGAAATCCCAGCAAAGAAATAGAAGGTATAAAGAAGAACTGAATGGAAATTTTCGAATTGAAAAAATACAACATTCAAAAGCTGGGGTTCAATAGCAGAACAGAGGAAAGAATCAGAGAAAGTGAAGATAGAACAATAGAAAATACCAAATCTGAACAATAAAGAGAAAACTATAAATTGTATTTTATCAAATTAAAAGGACCATCTCCTACAATTCTAAAATTTACTGTATATATATATATATATATATACAGTAAATTATATATATATATATATTTGTACCTTTTGCTTTGTTTGTTCCCTGAACATGGAATTGCTTTTCTCATTATGGAAAATGGACTCATTGCTTTGGATTCTAGACCAACTGACAGCTTTTCTATAAAATATTTCCAGTCCTGCCAACTGGAATTCTTTTTTTAGTTCTGTATCATCATCTTGCTTCACAGTTCTGTTTATAATATAAATTTCACTCTGCCTTGATTTTCTCTAATAGCTCATTACACTATTTTGAATATGGAACTATTCACCTTTACTTTCACAAGGATATTTTACCTGTGATTATGTCATGTCTGTTCTAGGATGGAGAAGAATTCCTGGGAAATGCATGAAAGGAGAATGAAGGAGCAGTACCTTCTGGCTATCTCAGATAAAGATCAGCAGCTCAGTCATCTGCAGAATCTTATGAGAGAACTGAGGTCTTCTACCTCTCAGACTCAGCCCCACAAAATACAATACCAAAGACAAGTGAGTGACTTCAATGCTGATTGCTACTCAGGGATAACCACCACCCAGAAAGTGTCAGCTTCCTATGTGTACAAATTAAGTGCCCATCCGTCACTCGTAGTCAAGCTATTATGACTTCCTAGGGGGTGGACAGAGTTTAGAGGAAAGGAATTAAGCATGAGCAATCTTAGGAGAAAATTTCATCAATGTTTGTATCTTGGCAGGCATCCCCAGCTTCCCTAGATGGGTCACAAAACCTAGTTTATGAGACAGAACTTCTTAGAACGCAGCTCAATGACAGCTTAAAGGAAATTCACCAGAAGGAATTAAGAATTCAGCAACTAAATGGCAAGGTAAGTGTTTCTGCCAGACTGGAATTCAGCTGCTTTTTTCCATGGCTTAAAGCAAGAAGGCAAGTAGAAGCTGACTTGGCGTAGACTGTAAGCATATCTGAGGGTATAGACGTTTCAGCTGGACTGCTTATTCCAAAGCTGTGGACATATGGTCATTTCCTGTTCCTTGCACTTAAAGAGTTCATGGGAGTGATTTGGAGCATTCCATTCAGTAAGAGTAAAGAAGCCAGCTACTTAAGGAAGCCTTCCTCCTCTGTCTATCACTTGTTAGCAATGTCGAGGTTGTTCCCTACCCTACCCTCTTATGAATCACTATCCTCCTGCTGCACAGCAGTCACCAGTGATCCAGTGACCCATCCCCTAGTTCTCCCCTCTTTCACAGATAGGCTGTGATAAAACCAGGAGAGATTTAAGACATCACTTACAATCTGGAGTTCAGAGATTGACTTTGAGGAGAGCTGTGAATGCCCCCAAATTGTATGCATAATAGTATATGTGTAGTGTGTATTTCTCATTACAAGAACTCATAAGTTCACCAAGGGTCTGTGATCCAAAAATTGTAAAGATCAGGAAGCCATTTGCACAGATGAGGAAAAAGGCCCAGAGGTATTAAGTGTCTTGCCTAGAGTGTTAGGAGGAGGTCTGAGATACATGTGATCTTGTGTATGGAGAAGCACAGCACCTGCCATATATAGAAGGTACTTACTAAATGTTGTTGAATTCAGTTAATTGACAGTGATGTGTCAGAGGCTAATACTATTAACTTGGGAAAGAAATTTTCATTTTTTAAAGTTTACAGCTCCAAATGAATTGGTAAAATTGCAGGCCCTCTGTTGGGAGTTTATCTGAGAGTTTTTGGCGGGGCTTCAGAGCAGCTCCCACCCAGTTCACTTTCCAGCTAGTAAGCTATTTCCAGAAGTTCCACCCTTCAAAACTCTGTAGCCCAGTACTTCTTTTCATAAATTACGGCCCATCCAAACCCTGTTACATTTACTCTTGAAACATTAGATAGACTAAGAATCACGCTGGGCATTTGACTCTGTAGTACAGTGTTTTAAACTGAAATTCAGGACTATCAGAGGATGGTTAAATCATTTTGATGGGTTACAACTAAAAAAAAGTAAATGTTTTATTGAAGTAAAACATACAGAAAAGTACACAAATCATAAGTTCAGCATAGCATATTTTCATGGAGTGAAGACACTTATATAACCAACATTCAGATCAAGAATCAGACAGGGCATGGTAGCTCACGCCTGTAATCCCAGCACTTGGGAGTCTGAGGGAGGTGGATTGCCTTGAACTCATGGGTTCGAGACCAGCCTGAGCAAGAGCGAGACCTCGTCTTTAAAAACAGCTGGACATTGTGGCAGGTACCTGTAGTCCCAGCTACTTGGGAGGCTGAGGCAAGAAAATCGCTTGAGCCTAAGAGTTTGAGGTTGTTGTGAGCTATGATGTCACAGCACTCTACCAAGGGTGACAAAGTGAGACTGTCTAAAAAAAAGACTTAGAGCATACTAGAACCCAAGCAGTCCCTGTGTCATCTTCTGTTCACTAGCATCCCCTTAGAACTGACTATAAATGGAGTCATATCTTCTCTTTTATGTTACATTTATTTTGTGAGAGTCATACATGTCATTGCATACAGTATGATTTTTCTATTCTCATGCCGTATTGCATCGTAGGCATATACCATAATTTCTCTATTGTACTGTTAAAGGACATTTGGGTTTTCTAGCTTTGGTCTATTATAAATAGTACAACCAATATTTTTACAAAGTGAAACAAACAATGTAAAAAATATGTATATGATATGTAATGTATCTTATTTTGACTGTCTTTAAGGGAATTTTTGTCTTGTGTTTTTTGAGACAGGGTGTCACTGTGTTCCTCAGGCTAGAGTACAGTGGCATCATCATAGCTCATCTCAAATTACTGGGCTCAAGCAAACCACCTGCCTCAGCCTGCTAGTAGTTGGGACTATATAAGTGTATGATACCACACCTGGTCAATTTTTCTGGCTTGTTTTTGTAGAGGCTGGATCTCACTGTATTGTTCAGGCTGGTGTCAAACTCTTGGCCTCAAAATGATGTTTCTGCCTTGGCCTCTCAGAGTACTATGATTACAGGCCTGAGCTTCTGTACCCAGGCTGGTTTTAATTATATATATTTATATGCTGGGTTCTAAGTCATAATCAAAATCAAATATTTTTAACAACTTTATTGAGATATGCTTCCACTTAAAGTGTGAGAAACATTGCCTTGATCACTGTTATTCTCAGTAAGAAACTGTTCTTCCTTTAGAGCACAATTGTAAGAAAGGTACCTCCATCCCTAGCTTTATTCTTTCACTAAACAACTATTCTTTGCCTTCTATGAGCCTGGCCACATGTTAGGTACTGGGGAAACGTGTGGTCTCTCATGAAGCTACTTGAAGCTCATGAGTTTAGTCTCACTCTAAATGGGTTGCAGCTAACTAGGAAAATTGCTTCTTAGGCTGTAGAACAGGCGTCCTCAAACTTTTTAAATAGGGGGCCAATTCACTGTCCCTCAGATCATTGGAGGGCCGGACTATAGTTTAAAAAAAAACAACTGTGATCAAATTCCTATGCACACTGCACATATCTTACTTTGAAGTAAAAAAACAAAACAGGAACAAATACAACCACACTGCCTCATGTGGCCCGTGGGCCGCAGTTTGAGAACCCCTGCTGTAGAATGACATTATGGTAGATGGACTGTTAGTATAGAAAGTGTTCTTCTTGAAGCCACTGCCCTATTTTTAACTTGGTTGCTCAGACTTTATACAGAGGGTGCCAAAAAATGTACACACATTTTAAGAGATGTTATTTGTGTGATACTTTTCAAAGTTGATTTGAAGGTACTGTTACTGGCCAGTGTACCTAGATATGCTACATGTATCCATTTTACCTGCAATTCCCACACTTTGGGGACATGATTGATTTTACCTTTAACAGGATCTCTTAGAATATGTATAAATATTTTGATGCCCTCTGTATGTCCAGTTGACCCTCTGAATCTGTTCTACTTTCACAATTTAACCAATTGCAGATTGAAAATTTTCAGGAAAAAAAAAATACAAAAACATAGATTTTTAAAAAACAATATAACTATCTACATAGCATTTACATTGTGTCAGGTATTATAAGTAATCCAGAGGTAATTTAAAGTATATAGAAGGATGAACATGCAAATATTACACTATTTTGTATCAGGGGCTTGAGTATCCCCAGATTTTGGTGTCTTATAGGAAATGGGAGCCTAGAACCAGCATTCCATGGATAACAAGGGATGACCATATTTCTGCTAGCATGGTTGGCTTTTTGTATGTAATGTAAAAATGTGCTAGAAACTTAAAAACATGAGAGGGATAGTGATATAATGTAGTTCAAATTGTTCCCTCCCATTCTGTTTTTCCAAGAGTAAATGCCATGAAATATAGTAGTATATGAGCTAGAGGAGAGGTTGGAAAATTTTTCCTTTACTGTTTCCAGACAGTAAACATTTTAGGTTTGTAGACCATGTACTCTGTGTTACAACTATTATTCTCTGCAGGTGTAGCCATAGACAATACACAAAGGAATGGGATGGCTATGTTCCAGCAAAACGTTATTTACAGTAAAAGGGTAGGAGGCCCTGGATTATAGTTTCCCAGCCCCTAAACTAGAAGGACCTATGTTTACCATACATAGGCAGAATAACACATATATAAAGGGTGTGTCAAATCATCTCTAGATTGACTAAGGAAAAGGTATTAGGATATTTTCGATACTGAGGAATGTTTTTGTTTTTAGCATGGTTTGGACTGTTCATTGCAGCCAAGAAAATTAATTTCCTCCTAGGTTAGGAAAGAAACATTTTACTGTCTTGGGATCTAGTAGTTGTCATTGCACCTAATTACCTTTATCTTCAAATTAGCATTGCCCTCAAACATCTATATCCTACCCCCAAACCCCATGACTGTCTTAGCTTCTCTTACTAGACTGTTAGATGGGACATAATCAGGTATTAGATAGAGCTCTGGACTTAGAATCAAGAAGCACATTTAGTCCTAGTTTGACATCTCCTAGCCACATGTCTTAGTCCATTTAGTGTTGCTGTAATAGAATACCTGAGGCTGAGTACTATATATACTCGAGTATAAGCCGAGTTTTTTCGGCACAAAATTTGTGCCAAGTTCGGGTTTTTCGGCACAAATTTTGTGCCGGAAAAAACTCGGCTTATACTCGAGTATATACGGTAATTGATAAAGAAAAGAGGTTTATTTGGCTCATGATTCTGCTGGTTGGGAGAATGAGCATCTGGTGAAAACTTCAGGCTGCTTCCAATCATGGTTGAAAGTAAAAGAGAGCCTATGTGTACAGAGATCACATGGCAAGGAAGAAAGCAAGCGAGGGAGGGGGGTGGTACCAGGTTCTTTTTAACTAAAAGCTCTCCTAGGAACTATTAGAGTGAGAACTCATTCATGCCCTCCCCGCCCCCCGGGCAGGCATTAATCAGTTCTTGAAGGATCTGCTCCCAGGACCTAAACACCTCCCATTAGGCCCTACCTCCAAAATTTGGAATCAAAACATGAGATTTTAAAGGGACAAACATCCTACTATAGCACTGTATGGCCTTGGACAAGTCACTATTCTTCTTCTTTTTTTTTTTTTTTTTTTTTGGTTTGTCATTTGTAAACAGGAACAAAAATTCTCTCTCTGTCTCTCAAATAAGGTGATACTTGTGAAAGTACTTTGTAAACTGAACATTGCTCTTCAGAATGATAAGATACAAAAATAACTGTATGTCTGAAGATTAATGTTCAACTTATAGAGCACTTTCACAAGTGCATATGGATTCTTTTGTTCTAATTTTCTATATCCATCATACCCTTTCCCAAAGTTTCTCTAGAAAACTGTTTCTCTTCTCTAAAACATTGATTCAACTTTTTAACACAAATACTAATAAAAAAGAATCCTCAAGCCATAGCTGAGTATGCAGTCAGGAGCACCAGTTTCCTCTCATACAATGTACAAGGTCCAGGGGTACTTTAGGGAGATGTCTCTGTGGTTATTATTGTATCTGGGTGTTAATCATAACTAAACTTGAAACTTGACAGCCTGTAGGTAAGGAATTAGGATTATACTGCCAGAGGGCTAAATTCAAACCAATGGGTAGAATTGGTAAAGTTTTTTAATGAAAATTTATATTTAATTATTTAGAAAATAATTTCCTGGGTTTTGTACCCTTAAAAAATGGCATGGAGGCTCGTCGCCTGTGGCTCAAGTGGCTAAAGCGCCAGCCACATACACCTGAGCTGGCAGGTTCGAATCCAGCCTGGGCCCACCAAACAACAATGACAGCTGCAACCAAAAAAATAGCCAGGTGCTGTGGCAGGCACCTGTGGTCCCAGCTACTTGGGAGGCAGAGGCAGGAGAATCGCTTGAGCCCAGGAGTTGGAGGTTGCTGTGAGCTGTGATGCCACGGCACTCTACCCAGGGTGTCAGCTTGAGGTTCTGTCTCCAAAAAAAAAAAAAAATGGCATGGAGTTGCTTTGTCAGTGAGAAACACTGACCATGTTGAAAGAAAGACTGAATAATTGCCCATTACTTGTGCAGTAGAGGAGAATCCTGCCTTGAGTGATAGAAATGTTTCCTACCTATGAGAAGCTGTGCTCCCAATAGAGTTTCCTACACGTACACACTTAAGTTGGAATTTATTCTGTTTCTCCCTCCTTCCGTATGTTATAATTCCTCATTTTACTCTCTACAGCATCAAGAAATCTGCCCAGTAATATTTCTGTACACATTTTTAGATGACAGCTCTCTGTCTTTGGCCGTATTTATGTTCTGTGGATTATAGTCATTTGTTAGTATCATAAACTTGGATTTACGTGGCTACTGCCTCTCAAGTACCTGGGAGGGCCTATTCTATCAGACTGCTTATGGGTTTCTGCTTCATAGGTTTTTAGTTTATTCACTAGGCATCATAAAACAAAAGTTCCCTGCTACTCCTTCAGAATTATTTTCCTTTCTTGTCCAAAAAAAATTTGTATTTTTCTCACTTTGAAGGAACAACACACAGTGTTATTATTGCTATTGTTGAAATAAAAGTCTTACCTAAGGAAATTAGATCCTTAAAACTCAGGGACAGTTAGCTCAGCAGATGCTTATGGTGAAAGAGTTCTTAGGATGGTACTTATCCTCTCCTCTGTTTCAGTTCTCTCAGCTACTAGAAGAGAAAAACACCCTTTCCATTCAACTCAGTGATACTAGTCAGAGTCTTCGTGAGAACCAACAGCACTACAGTGACCTTTTTAATCACTGTGCAGTCTTGGAGAAGCAAGTTCAAGAGCTGCAGGCGGTGAGTAAGAAGAAGGGGAGAAGCTGGAAGAAGCAATGAGAGTGGCATGGTGAAGCGTAAAGAGCTATGGAAGAGTGGGAGAGAAGAGGGTGTTAACTGAGAGGAGAAAAGATCTGAGAAAAATTATAGAGTTCAAAGATTCAAAGAAACAAAATCATTGAGATGGTGGGAGAGAAATCGAAGAGTGAGAAATAGATTAGATTTCCAAGGTTTTTGGAACTCTGAAACTGAGAAAGTGTTGATTTTGCTTTATAAGAAAACTGTAGGAAGATTTGGACCTGAGAAACAAAACAGGCAGCAGTGGAGAGGAGAATAGTGCTGAAGTTGGAGGAGACTGAGATGGCTGTGGAGATGAATAAAATAGGAAAGAGGAGGGGCTTGGGGGTCAGGGAATAGTGAAGATCAGAGTAGCAGCTGGAAAATCCATGAGCATCTGCTAGAAAAAAGCAGACTTTAACAGTAAGCCTTTCAGCTTTGAAGAGGAGAAATTCAAGGATAATAATCTGGGAAGAAAATCCAATCAAGACAAGAGTTTTATACAAGTGATTACCTGGCTAGAGTGGAAGTTTCTCACATCTAAATCTGGGCTTGAGGAGAATTATAATCAGAATTCTAATCTTTTCCATGTGTCTCATTCTCTCTGATATTAAATAAGTTCTTATTTTGCTCAAGTACACTTTTGAGGTTTTATCAAAATTATTAAGCTTATTCTTCTTTTAGGGGCCACTAAATATAGATGTTGCTCCAGGAGCTCCCCAGGAAAAGAATGGGGTTCACAGAAAGAATGATCCTGAGGAACTGAGGGAGCCACAGCAGAGGTAGGGAGTGGGCCTCTCAACCCTGAAGCATATTCTCCATGCACAGAAGGTGGGTGGTCAGGAGTGAGCCTGCAGTGAACTATATAATCAGACCTGCACTCTAGCCTGGGTGACAGAGCACAACCCTGTCTCTTAAAAAAAAAAAAAAAAAATTAAGAAAGGGAGAAAGAAAGGTAGGAAAGAAAGAAAAAAAGGAAGGAAGGGAAAGAAGAAAAAAAAAGAAAGAAGGACAATAGTCTAGATTGAAGTGATGTCCGTAGAAGGGATTTACTGTGTCTTATTGTACTGGCCTCAAAGAAGTGAGTTGAGGATTAAATGGTATCTATAAATAACCATCATGTGTGAAAAGTTTATAAGGCAAAAACAGCAATGCTAACATACATATACCACTCATAAACATTCTGGTATTCTGATTGAAAGACAATCAGTTCCTAAAATCTCTTAAGATGTTTTCTATAGCTTCATTTAATCTCTCCATGGCTATGCTTTTAAGATATTCATGTTCACACAAGCTTCTATAAATTTTTCTGCTTTATAGCCTTGTAAAGACTTGGAATTCCTTACATTAGCAACTGTGTTGTGCATCTAGTGATACTGTTTGTTTTCTTTTTATCCTGAAGTTTTTCTGAAGCCCAGCAGCAGCTGTCCAACACTAAACAGGAAGTGAGTGAATTAAGGAAGCTGCTGGAAGAAGAAAGAGACCAAAGAGTGGCTGCTGAGAACGCCCTCTCTGTGGCTGAGGAGCAGATCAGGCGGTAAAGACTAAGGGAGATGGCCTCTGTTCACTTCTGACCTTTTCATATACCTTTCAGGGGCCAGACTTAGGATTAAGATGTTTTCCTCATCTTGAGAAGAGTGTGGCAGTGAGTTTAGGGTGATTGTGGTTGCCCAAGAGAACACTAGACTTGTGGAGTCTAGGAGGGCCAACACTTTTGAAAATGTTGTTCTTGGAGAATAATGGCATCTTGTACTGATTGACAGCTTACTTAGTATGATATGAAATAAGCTATGAAAGGTATCTTATTTCATTTCAGCAATAACTATATAGGTTAAGTGTTGGCTCATTAGAGGGCCAAATAAATGGTACTCATTCCCTATTATAAATCTGAATCAATTGAAATCTTTTTTAATGATTAAAACCTATGGTGGATTAAAACATATGGTAGATTAAAAGACTGCCTTATAAAGTTGATATTAGCTTTTGATTTATTCACAAATGGACTTCCTAACCCTGAACTTCCCCTCCTAGTCACAGGTCATGTTGGGGCAGGGTAGGCTTTCCTTGAAGAAGAACCTCTCTTGCCAAACTGGAACACTGTGCTTTTTGTGGGCAGTTTGCTCCTAATGTGGTTTGGGAGGTTAGAGCCAATATGTCCCTGGGTCCCTATTCCAAATTCACCCATGTCATAAGACTCACTATGCATGAGAGAGTAGAGAGTAGCTACAAGTTTTTTTGCTGCTAGATGTCCCTTTACATGGAAAGAAACATTAAAAACAGGCACTTTTATTATATCTGTGGACGAAAAGTCGCCAATGTATATTGTCTTTTCCTCAGAGATGTCATTTGTGATATTAATGCCTTCTTGCAAAGCTTAGTTGTCAGGGGTGGCAACCCCAGTGAGAAGGTTTTATTTCAGATACCCTTCTTACTTATCCAGCATATTTACAGCTTCTTAATTTTCATCACCCATTTAAAATGGGTATGCACTTTGAGGTTGGGCTGTCTGGGATCACAGCAGTCTTGTGGGGTGTCTTGCTGTCTCTGCTGGGCATTTCTAGGCCGGTATGCCCATGGCTTGCTGTCTTCCACTTGCTGTGGAATTGTTTAGGCCTGGTGAAACCTGGCCCCTGGGGAAGTTAATCTCCTTTATGTGTGATTAAAGGTGACTGAGACCGCAAATGACTCCCAAGCCTGTGGACATTCGTGTTAATCCAAGCTTACCCTCCTGCGGTTCCCTCTTTGGCCCTTATGTGGAATGGAGATTGGGGTAGCTATTATAATTTAAGTGCTGCCCACCCAGGCCAGGCACTGCCATCTTAATGTTTGAACTGCACATGTGCTCTATAGTGTCTGTGGAACTCAGTGGCCTTGCAGTTTAAGAGCAGCCAATATGGTTTATCTCATCAGTACCTACAACCTTCTCATCCTTCATCAGCCTAACCTACAGAAGTTGGCAGACTGACCTCCATAGTAACAGACCTTGCTGTTCCAGATCAAGGCTACCTCTGAAAAGCTTATCACATGGAGGAATAGATACAAGGTGTGCTGTGTACTCAGCCTGGCTCTTAAGAGTGAAGCAGGCAGGAAGGAGCTAGGCCATGTATGCTGTTTCTCTTTCCAGACTCACAAATCAGATTGAGGTATTCCTTCTGTCCTGGAGAAAAGAGTGTGACCTGCAAAGAAAGGCCAGGAATATTAGGCTAATGGATATCTCTACATGAGGAGTAGAGGAAAGAGTTCCATCCTCCCTACTCCACTTAAAAAGTGCATCCCTGTAAGGTAAATGTCTGATCACATGTGCTGTATCACCTGCAGATCCTTTGTTTCAATTTGTCAGAAACTATTGAGTGAAGACTGTCAGTTGCTTCACTAAATGTGAAAGCTCCAGTATTAAAAAAACATAAGCAAATCAGCAAAAAAGAGGTAGAGAAACAGTACAGGCTGCCAGTTGAGTTTAGTCTAAGAACCCCACAAAAATCTTTCCTGGTTACTTTTGACTAATAGCCTTTAATAAATGAAAAAAAAAATTATGAGTTTCTACAACTCAAGTGTAGTACACTAAAAAGAGAGTATGAGGCTTCCAGACAAATCTGGATATTGAATTTTGGCTCTGCCGCTTATTGGCTATGCTGCCATGGGCAAGTCATTTAACCTTGTAAAGCCCTAACACCAACCTCAAAAACTGAGGATTAAATGTGTGTAAAACAGCTAACCCAGCACCTGACATATAACAGGCAGTCAATTTCTAGTAGTTTTTATCACCTTTCACTGCTGCTAAAAGAAACCTATCTGCCAGGACACTCCTTGTATGGGGGCAGTTTTGCTGGGGGAATAGCCTTTGCTGCGAGTCTCCTGTGCTGCCTCCCATGGCACGTGACTGAAAAGACATTAGCTCTCATGCTGTGAAACCATTGCCACGCCTCTATTTTCTCAACACAGGTTGGAGCACGGTGAGTGGGACTCTGCCCGGACTCCTATCCTTGGCTCCTGTGGCACTCAGGAGCAATCATTGTTAATAGATATCACAAGCAACAGTTGTCGAAGGGTAAGAAAAGAGGAAGGACAAAAAGAGGGTGGTCTCCTAATAGACAGGGATGGCTATCTGGGGGGCAAGGAGTAAAGAAGAAGGAATATGGAAAGCCAGCTACAGAGCAGCTGATGGGTCTGAGACTGGAAGAGTGTGGAAGATTTGAGGAATCTGGTGGAATTTGCCAAGTTATTAGCTCTGAAAGACTTTCCTCCTTTTCTTTTTTTTACCCATTTTCTGTAGTGGTTGAATCAGCTTTACTTAAATGTATGATTACTGGGGAGGGAAAGGAACATATTGCTATGGAGTGAAAACTCTCTGACTTTAGATTTTTCTTTCAGACCCGAACTGGTGCTGGATGGAAGCGGGTCCTGCGTTCACTCTGTCATTCTCGGACCCGAGTGCCACTGCTGGCAGCCATCTATCTTCTGATGGTTCACGTCCTACTCATTCTGTGTTTCACAGGCCATCTATAGACTTAGTTACTTTTTGGACCACTGCCCTCAGAACTTGGAATTCCCTCGCTTCTAATGTCAAAACTGTCAATTCCAGTAGAACAGTCTTCCCACTTTACTCTCCATGTAAAATACCTACAAAAACAAAGGTGGATATGGAGCTGCAGGGAATCTGCTTTCTTCTACTGCCCTGGGCTGGAACCCTTCTACTTAATCTGAGAAACTTCGTAGTTGGTTTGTTCAGCCTGATATTTGTTCAGATTTTGTAGAGCCCTGATCTTTTTTAAACCTATAAAAAGAACTTTTACCCAAGCCAAGAGGATGTTTTCAATAAACCTAACAATCTAAAGTCCAGTATCATTTTGATTGATAACTTCATTTGCCTTGTTTGCCTGTATTTTCTCTTGTTTCCAGGGCAAGGTGGCTCTGTGATAAACAAAATTCAGGGAAATGAACACATCTCCTCAAAGGACATGTGATTAGGTCTCTTGCAGAATAGGGTGGGAGCTGAAGAGCTCCCTGAGGGTCTTAGCTGTTGGTCACAGGAGAGAAGACCTGGGTGTTCAGACATAATTGGAGTGAGGATTTGTGGTCCTGCACTGTAAAGACAGAATTCCATCCCGTGTATACTGAAGTGTTTTTTTTGTTGTTGTTGTTGTTGTTTTTGTTTTTTGAAACAGTTTCACTTTGTTGCCCTTGGTAGAGTGCTATGGTGTCATAGCTCACAGCAATCTCAAACTGTTGGGCTCAAGTGATCCTCTTGCCTCAGCCTCCCAAGCAGCTGGGACTACAGCTGCCTGCCATAATGCCTGGCTATTTTTAGAGACAGGGTCTCCCTCTTACTCAGTCCTGTCTGGAACGCCTGAGCATTTCACCCGCTTCAGCCTCCCAGAGTGCTAGGATTACAAACATGAACTCGGCATATACTGAAGTTTTAAATGGCCTATGTCTTTCGCTGAAAGGCAGGAAGAACTAGCTATAGACAGCAGGATTCAGATTCATGACACTTCTGTGTTATCTGGATATGCCTGAAGGTGGGCCCTGAGACAATGCTCTGGGGCCAGCGGGAGCCAGTCCTAGGTGAGGCATTAACTCCAAGCTAGAAACAAGGACCTCTTGTCCCTGCACCTCACAGCCTCTTAAAGTACTAAGCTATTTTGCTGCTGGTGACATTTCACTTTCTCTGCCCCATAGCTTTGGTAATGGAAGGAGGATATAGAGAAGAGAAAATACTTAAGTCTAGACTTGAAAAGGACATTCAGGATTGAATTCTATTTGTGCCTCTTCTTCCCTGCATCCTCTCCCATCCCCCACCTTTACCAGTTTGTTATTTTCTTATTATGTACATATGTTCCATCCCTATTCTTACCACCCAAAGAGAAAAGACTGGTGGGCTGACTGATCTGCTCTAAATCATGATTCTATAGTGATTAAATCTTGGTCACAGCATTCCAGGAACTTTCCTGAATAACTGTAAAATAATAAAATTATTTTCCGAATGAAAAGTTGTGGGATGTGTGTGAATGTATGTGTGCATACCTGTGTCTGCATGCTGGGGGAGGATGGTAGAGAAAGCAGAGCTGGGATAGCCAGGAATGCTTACAGGAATAGAAAGCACTCATCTTCAGGCTTCCTGCTCACACTGGGAATGGCTGCCTGCATCCTTATAGGCTAGCCACGAGACCCCAGAGTGATGGGTGTAGTGAGGAAATTCTATCTTAACACTGAGCCAAACAGGCTGGGCCTTCACACATGAAATTCACACCGGATCATGCATGGTCCTGGAAGAACTCTTTTATTTATCAAAAACCCTAAGTTCCTAGATTCCTCTGAATGGGAATGGGAGAAGGGAAATTTAATAGCATATGGCAGGCTAGCTAGCCACTACATTTTTAGTATTAAGATGCTGCTTGAGAAAACTCATTAATGTATAATAAGTGGCTTAATTAAACTAAGTCTATCTGGCTTTAATGCCCATTCTATTTCTGTGTGTCATACTTTACTATCTCATCAGGAATGAACTTGGAACATTTTCTAAGGTGATATGGGGTTTCTTGGTATCATCTCCAATTACATTTTGTGGTTTCTCTAGGGAACTGTGTACTTGGTAGTGTGTCACAATATCTGGTCTAATAGCTATTTTATACTGCATTGGAATTTCAAATGATCCAAAGACTTGTATTTTTCCCTTCTGTGAACTTACTCTTCCTTAAATTTGGTGCCACTGTATTTATCAGGTCAGGTAGTAGGAGAGAGAAATAAAACTACCCAAGGCATAGAATTCTGAGGTTTCCGAATTTGGAAGTGGAAGTGGCCTTAGACTTCCTATTCCTAGTGCAGAAATCTCTGTATCATGGACCAATTTCATATAGTCATACTTGAACCCCTTGGGGAGCTCACTGCTATGATCAAATCATGTCAGAACTACACACAGTCAAGATTAGGAGAGATGGGGTCAGATACAAGAACAAAACGTTTCTAAATTCTCAGTAACTGAAATAACAAAGGATATTTTTTAGTCAAGGACTCCCAGTCTCTCATATGGTGGATGGGGTTCTACTTGAGTTATTACTCAGAGATCCCAGGCTGGGAAATGCAGGTTGCCTTGGGTGCAGTCAGGAAAAGAATGAGGTAGAGCTTGCAATGTTCTTAAAGTCTGCACCAGAAAGTGACGCCTGTCACTGGCCAGAATAAATCACTGAGCAAGTCTGACTTTAAGAGGGACAAGCAGAGCAGCAAATTTTTTTTTTTTTTTTTTTTTTTTTTTCCTTTTGAGACAGTCTCACTGTCGCCCTCTGTGAGTGCTGTGGTGTCACAGCTCACATCAACCTTAAACTCTTGGGCTTAAGTGATTCTCTTGCCTCAGGTCTCTAGTAGCTGGGACTACTACAGGCGCCCACCACAAGGCCTGGCTATTTTTTTTTTTTTTTTTTTTTGCAGTTGTCATTATTTAGCTGGCCCTTGCTGGGCCCACTGAGCTATGGGTGATGCCCAGAGCAGCAAATCTTGATGAATAGTAGTACAGAATAGCATAAAGGCCTTCCCTCAGCTGATTACCACCTGCTTCTTTCAGAATTCTTCCTCTTGTCTGGAGCCAAATCTTTCTAGCAGTTAGCACAGACTCCATGCTGCCCACAAACGAGCTATGGACCTTTCCCCTCCATGTCTTGCCTTTTCTCTGGCAAGTTGTTCCCTTCTGACATTCAATTGATCAATGTTTATTTGAACATCTACTATAAGCAAACCCACTTTCAAATGCTGTGGATAATGTAGCAGTGAGTTTCATTTTAAATCTTACCCTTCAAAATCACTTTTCCCATCAAGCCTTTCTTCATCACTATAGCCCACACCAAATACTTTGAATACCTTTACAAATGCAACTGCCCACCTATTTAGGACACAAATGCTGCTCAGCATTCTCTGATGTGTTTTCTGGTTAAAAGTGTGTTTCTCTGACTGGATCACAAATTCAGAGTAAATGCAGCATTTTCATGACCTTCACCCTCAAAACCTTGCAAAGGACTAGCCAAGGGGACATTTAATCCTTTTTTAATTTAAGTGCCTAAAGAAGAAGGAACTGACTCAAACTTCAGGAAGTAAGTGTGAGGACAGGGTAGCAGGAAATGACAGAAAACCTGAATACGGAACTGAAGCAGCAGCTCAGAGTTCCTTGCTCTGAAGTGGCAGAGAGGGAGTCGGGTGTGGACGTGAGGAGCCGGGAGCTTAGAGCAGACACTCTCACTAGTGGAGGTGAGTACTTGGAGCCGCGGGAAAGCAGGGAGCACCGAGGGAGAGCTGAAGAGGAACTTACCTGCTTAAACCTCTGTGAGGGTCAAGGCCACCATGGTAGTCTTTTAACCTTTTATGGCCAGAAGGCCTGGGTATGAGTTGTGAAGAATGGTCATCTGGGGATGCAAATGGGAGAGGTTTGAGCCCAGGGAACATGGCTCAGCAGCCATCTAGAACCCCTGGCTGAGCAAGGTGTTTCCTGGCTGCTGCGGACCATCTACAACCCACTGGAAGGCCTGCTGCTCCTTGGGGCTGATTTGGGAGGAGAACCAGAGGAGTTGAAAACAAAGTCTGCCCTTAAAGAGCGTGTGGTTTAGTAGGGACCCAAAACCCACATAGGACATGTTGTAATGGATCAGGAAGTAGTCACTGAAGCACAGCAGTGCTGACAGCCAGGTGCTGCTGGCTGCCAAGTGAAGGCAGGATTGTTAAGCTGGAGCTAGTTGCCATGGTTGTGAGATCACAGAATCCCAGGATGTCAGAAATGGAGGGGACTTTATAGATTAGCTTCATTTATTTTCCACGAGGGAAATCAGTGATTTGCCAAATTATTTAAGTTAAAATTTGTGAGTCCCCTGACTGGTGCCTGGCAAATGAGTACATCCTCTGTGTGGATCCCTCTACCAGGGCCCCAGACAGGCTTCGTCTCAGAGCTGGTGTGGTCCCCAGGTCCTCTGACTCCCAGTCCATGTACCTTACTGAGGCGATAAGTCAGCATCATGACGAGGCCCTTGATCATGCCTGACATCCTGGGTGCTTTGCTTCCCCAGATTACTGTCTGCCCCCCTCCCTGCCCCCCCATCTCTAGATAGGACCTCTCAGCTTCCCAATTTCTGGTCAGTAAGGTCAAGGATATGAAATTATCTCTGTTTCAGAGACTTTATTTCAAAAATGCATAAAGGTAGGAGGTTTATGGGAGAGTCAGGCCGAGATCTTGGAGGAACAGCAAGAAACAGGATGGGACCATTGGTTCTCATTGCTTCCTTATTGTTAGTAAATATTTCAGAAACTTCTCCATTCCAGTTTTCTGTGTGAAGTCTCTTTATTGCAGAGCAGCTCAGGAGCGACAGCATGAGAAACAGAAGGGTTGGGCCAGCTGTGATGGCTCATGTCTATAATCCTAGCACTCTGGGAAGCGAAGGTGGTAGAATCTCTTGAGCTCAGGAGTTTGTGACCAGCCTGAGCAAGAGTGAGATTCCTTCTCTACTAAAAATAGAAAAACAAGCCAGGCATGGTGGCACACACCTGTAGCCCCACTACTCGGGAGTCTGAGGCAGGAGGATCAATTGAGCTCAGGAGTTTGATGTCATGGCACTCTAGCCTGGGAATAGAGTGAGACTGTGTCTCAAAAAAAAAAAAAGAAGAAAAGAAAATAAAAAGAAAAAGAAAGGAAAGGAAGAGAAAAGAAAAGAGAGAAAATTAGAGATGTTGTAACGATGGAGATTAGTAGGTCTTGTATAGCTGCCCTGCCCCCACCCCCAACCAGAGGGCATCAGGGAGGGCGGAGCCGCTCTCAGCAGTGTTTCATTTCACGGTTAGGCTGACTCGGTCAGTACTTCCCCAGTGTCCCCTCAGTATCTCTTTAACCAATCTACCCCAAATTTCCCTGGGCTGGTTTTCAAGGGTTGGTTAAAGAGCATGAAGAGGGATGGAGTTGGTTTTTTTCATACAGAGTCTTACTATGTCGCCCTCAGTAGAGTGCTGTGGTGTCACAGCTCACAGCAACCTCAAACTCTTGGGCTTAAGTGATTCTCTTGCCTCAGCCTCCCAAGTAGCTGGGACTACAGGTTCCCCCCACAGTGTCAAGCTATTTTTAGAGACGGGTCTGGCACTTGCTAAGGCGGGCTTGAACCCAGGAGATCAGGCAATCCACCCATTTAGGCCTCCCAGAGTGCTAGGATTACAGGCATGAGCCACCATACCTGGCCTAGAAAGATGGAGTTTTTGAGTGGAAATAGGAAACTGGAGGCCCAGGTGAAGAGACAGGAGAGCCCTAGCAGTAGTTGTGAAGGGACTCTGTTAGCAGTCAGTGGAAGGCTTAAGGAGGGTCTCCAGGGGAGTGAGGTGTCTGAGGAGGGAAAGTTTGCAGGGATGTTGCCAGCCAGCAAGTGGTGCCAGGGTCAAGAAGTCTCCATGGTCACCAGAGCAGATGTACATTGTCTATTGTTACCACTTCACACTGAGATCCAGGATCCCACAGATGCAGAGTGACTGCAGCTCTCCTTATGCACTCTCGGCGAGCCCAGCTGCAGCGGTGGAGAAGCCCCAGAAGAAGAATAATTTGCCCCCCCTTTAAACTAGTGTTCTCTTTATGTTTCTTCTTTAACATTTATTTTGTTGATAACAAATATGTCTTAATGTTCAAATTAAGGGATATATTAATATTAGATGCTACTTTGTTCTGTTGCACCCCTTTTATTTTTTTTGTTTTATTTCAGGTTAATTTGTGGGTACAAAAAATTGGTTACAATGTTTGCATTTGATGGGTAGAGTCCCTCTTATAATTGTGTCCTACTCCCGAGAGGTGTGCCATATATCCTAACATTGTGCCCATTAAGTGGGAGTACACCCCTCCCCGCCCCCTCCGTTCTTCTCCCTCCCTCATTCTCCCTTCCCATACCTTGAACTGATTTGTGTTTTTCTCTTATGTTGGCATGTATTAGATCATCTACTGGCTTCATATTAGTAATGAGTACATTGACTATTTGCTCCTTCATTCTTTTGATACTTTACTGAGAAGAATGTGTTTCAACTCCATCTAGGTTAATACAAAAGATATAAAGTCAACCATCATCTTTTTTAATGGCAGAATAGTATTCTATGGTATACATATACCACAGCTTGGTAATCCAGTCCTGGGATAGTGGGCATTTAGGTTGTTTCCACATTTTGGTGATTATAAATTAATTGTGATAAACAATCTAGTGCAGTAGTTCTCAACCTTCCTAATGCCATGACCCTTTAATACAGTTCCTGTGGGTCACGACCCACAGGTTAAGAACCGCTGATCTAGTGCATATGTCCTTATGACAAAATGACTTTTTTTCTTCGGGGTAGATGCCCAGTAATGGTACAGCAGGATAAAAATGGGAGGTCTAATTTTGGCCCAGCCAAAAACTCCATACTTCCTTCCAAAAAGGTTATATTAGTTTGAAGTCCCATAGATGCTATTTTTGAACGATTAATCTTCTTTAGAAATATACTTGGACTGTTTTTTAAAAATGAGTAATAAATAACTTATTACAAGAAACTAATACTTCTCCATGCCTTGTTCACTATAGAAATTTCAGCTGACTCTCCCTACTGGCCTCGTACAGCTGTGCAGTGATCAGTCTGAGTAAAGATGAAGCAGAACTTGCACTGAGGGTTGGAAAAATTCTCAACATAGTTTAGCAGGTAGCAGGGATGAGTGTACAGGTTCACTTTGTCAGGAGCTGGGCCAATTTATATTTTGACAGCTATCATCAAAGGGGTCACGTATTAAAATCTGAGTGAAATAATGCCATAGTTCTGGGGATATTGTAGCACCCTTCATTGATGACTACTTCTAGCCACTGCCTGGGTGGCCTCTGGACCCAGTGAACAATCCTAGGTCAGTGTTACCTACATCCATAATGACGTCTCTCCAGATTCAGTGGGTCTAGGCCTCATCAATCTGTCTTGAATAAACCCCTATCAACTCCTCTTCAAACTGAGCAAGAGAGCTTTCCTGCTTTGCCTCAGGTTCTATTTGCTTCTATGAAAAAATGGCAGAAATACTGGGCTGCTCTATCATCGATTCCAGCATTCTTGGTTTCTCTTTCCTTGATTCTTTCTTGTCCCAAATTATTCCTATCTTCTGTCATCCTCAGATGTGG
Organism: Loris lydekkerianus; assembly: GCA_963574355.1. Taxonomy (NCBI): domain Eukaryota; kingdom Metazoa; phylum Chordata; class Mammalia; order Primates; family Lorisidae; genus Loris; species Loris lydekkerianus. The sequence goes on from CAUYPK010073757.1 coordinate 22,165, forward strand.
AAGTCTGTAGTGGGGCATAATGTATCTGTTTCCGTGGAGACCCAAAGTGATGACTGGGACACAGATCCTGACTTTGTGGTGAGTTTGGAAATTGCTTTGCTTTGTGAGGGTGTTGGGGGATGGTGGCTCTAGGCCACTCTGTGGCCTTTGAGGAGGTTTGGAAAGGACCTTCTGGGACTGCTCTCACGGTAGGAGTGATTGCTAGAACAGTTGGCTGTCATGAGTGGAACACAAATGGTAGCTATTATTGACAAGGAAAGGGGACAGGCATGGATGAGTCTGCCAGTGTGATTGACAGGTTATGGCAGGCTCTGCTGACAGTGAGAAGCAGATGAACCTGGGTCTCCTTTGGCCTGTGATTCAGAACTGGGGCTGGATATGTGTAATTTTGGGGGGATTGAGAAGTTGTACAAGACCTGAAGGGGGAAATGTGAAGGGTGCAGAGGAGGAATGGAAGTTTCAGAACTCACCAGTCTAGTTTGTTCATGAGGTCAGGGTTGGGTAAACAGAAGAGCAGGACTTCTTTTGACTGAAGAAGGGGTGCAAGGGATGTAAAGGGCATGTGTCAATTGTGTGGCCCCCTCAGTGTGGCACATTTCTTGCTACTCCTTATTCCTGAGTGCTATCTGTTTATTGCAGAATGATATTTCTGAGAAGGAGCAACGGTGGGGAGCCAAGACTGTCGAGGGCTCTGGACGCACAGAGCACATCAAGTAGGTGCCAGAAGGACAGGGGACAGGAGATGGGGTTATGGAAAGACCCTACAAAACTTAGAGACTTAGGATAAGGCAAGGAAGGAAGAGGAGAGGGTAGTTCATGTCTGTCCCTGTCTGCCTCTATGTGTGTCTTTGGGTACTTTATGTCTCTCCTCTCCTGTCCCCAAACTCTATTTTTGTCTGTTTATTTATATCTAAAAACTCTGCTGTTTCCACAAATGAGTCTATTATATTAACTGCCTTCCTTCCTTTGGTAAAGCATGAGGGATTTGAAGAGGATGTGGCTCAAATACTATCTATCTATCTATCTATCTATCTATCTATCTATCGATCAATTATCTATCTATCATCATCTAACAATCTACCTATTGTGATCTAACGCCTCACATAAATGTCAGTGTACATTTAGAATTCAGGGTGACTTCAGATAGGTTAAGAAGGATTCAGTAAAATATCAAGGTAAAGAACTCAGAATAAATGCTGTGAAAAAAAAAAAAAAAAAGAACATTATCATTTCCTTACCTGGCCCAAATAACTTTTAAAATATGAATTTGTACTTGGCTATTTAACAGTGGTTGGAAGCCATGAATGGTAACATGGAAGAAATGTGAAACTTAGAAAACCTGTTGATAGAAAACTATTTTAGCAATAATGTTTAGGAGTCTTTAAGATTATAACCCAACAAAATCTTCTTTGATACCAGAAGAGACCTGTGTAGACATATCCAGAGTTTTCTGTGGGATATGTCATCTATTTGAGTTTAGAGATCCCTTCCTCTCTTCCATGGATTATTCAGGATCATCGAGGCAGGACCTCTAGCTTTGCATAGAATCAGAATGTCACATATTACTAACAAGGTAGGCATACTAAATAGCATAACAAGAGCAAAACTCAACACCTAACACACAACTACATACCAGACATCAGGGTCAATACAATGTTAAACTCCATTTTAACTATTTTCCCCACATTCTGACAGCAGTGTTTTTAATTTTAGATTTTAATAAATGTTGGTGCATGACAACATTGCACAAACAGCACACTAGGAAAACATGATACATGCTTATACAATTGAATAATAGTACTGTACATTATTGTCTAATGTACATTATTGTCTACATTATTGTCAATGGTTCCAGTCATGCAGATGTAATGAACATTGTTCTTAAACCATGTAATTCTTAAAGCAGTCAGAGAGACAAAAAGAATGGAACAGGGTCATTTGAAAAGCTTTTTTGATGCTCTTATGTATGCTTGTGGATATCGCACCATCCCCACCCCCACCCCATCCCCAAAAATTCAAGACCCTTTTCCTTTTCTGAGTAAAGGCCACTCAGCTCTACTGTGTTGGGAACTATTGAGATGAGGATATACACTCTCTTGGCACTGTTCCTCTCCCAGTGCCTGTCTCCGGTATGGGAGGGAGGAATAGAGTGTTTTAAGGAAGACTCCTAAATTCCTGCCATGATCTTATGGAAAGAGCTTGAGTTTAGATTATCAGATAAATTTAGATTCAATTCTTCAGTCTGCCACATGTGAACTTGAACTTGAACTAATCTGAACCTCAGCTTATTTATCAAATGGAGATAATAATAGTTACTCTGCAGATAGATAAGATAGACGTCAATTGTGTATGTCAATGTCTTGTCAGGTATTTAGCACTTCTTAGCAGCTTAGTGGTGTTATTCTTTTTCCAGTTAATATAGGTTAGTTTAATCAGATTTCCTTTCAAAAACATAGCATAAACATAAACAAATGGCAGCCTTCCTTCTTCCAAAGTGGTGTTCACCTGGGCTGCTACAGATGACTCTGATGTCTCCTGGAGTCATACAATGTGGTGACCCTGCATATTTCCTTGTTAACCTAACTGAATCTAGGTATGATAGAACAAGCTGTGGAGATGCTTACACAAAAGCTCGCTCACGTCCCATCTCCCTATGCTACCAAGGTATAAAAGCCCAATCACTGGTGGTAACAGGACAGGTGGCCTTGAACTTTGCCTCTCTGATTCTCAGTTTCCCCACCTGTATCAAAAAGGCCTCTAGAGGACCTTCCAGCAGTAAGTCCCCAGTATTTTGCGATTCTCTCTGGCTAGTGTGGGCTAAACTAACCTTTAAGATCAGAGGGAATCACCAAGGTCCTTGGAAAGGAGGAGAAAATCAGAGAAGAGAATGGTAGCCACAGAGCTGAGATGACTCAAAGCAGGAAGAGGAAGTGGTTGCAGTTCTCATTAACCTCACTACCTTCCCCAACACTTAATGCCTTTTTTTAGGTCTGTTTTAAGTAAATTTAGTTTGGGAGGTGATTTGGTAATTCAGTGAGTAGCTCAAATGATCCTATCCACCCCTCATCTGTTCTGTAAAGAAATCGTCTGGCTTTCCAGGGCTATTGCCCTTCCCTCCACCTTCCCCCCCTCCTGTGTGTTCATTTTCTTTGGTGTCTTTTCTCTTGAAATTCTTATTATTCTAGGACAGTACTTGCAGGGAATTTTTTTTTTTTATCTGTTTGTTTATCTTCAAATCTGTCATTGACCAATACTTTTTGTAAAGTAAAGTAAAATAAATTGCTAGAAAAATAAATAGATGAAATTTATTTTTAGGTTCAACAGATATAAAATCACTATGTCGAATTGCTGTAACAGTTTCTAAACACATTCCTTCAGTTTTTATTCTTATTTCCTTGTGGAACAGATGCAGTTTTGCTTGTGGGCTGCAGGTTGAATGGCACTGCTCTAGAACAGGCTTCCAGTCCATCCTGAACTCTGCTTGACTCTAGGTTAGATCCTGCCTGAGCTTAACCAGCCCTGACATTTTATTTGGTGCCCTTTTTTTTTTTTATTTTATTTTATTTTTTTATTTTTTTAATTTTTTTATTTTTTTTTTTTAGACTCAGATGAGATTGTGGCTTTAATTTCCTAACGTTTGGATGAATTAATCATATAGATGAGACATAATTGTCTGACACTCCATTTAGCTATTTCATATCTGAAGTCAATATGTGAAGAAAATCTATAGAGTGACAGCAAGTAATTTCTACTTTATTGTTTGATAGGTATATTAAATTTTATAATGTTAGTTCATAATTAATATTCTGTTATTTTATGAGATCTG
>CAUYPK010073758.1:0-33223 GCA_963574355.1 Loris lydekkerianus
GGAAGAACACACCATGCTCATGGATGGGAAGAATCAACATTGTTAAAATGTCTATACTTCCCAAAGCAATCTACCTATTCAATGCCATTCCTATCAAAATACCAACATTGTACTTTCAAGATTTGGAAAAAATGATTCTGCGTTTTTTATGGAACCAGAAAAAACCCCATATAGCTAAGGCAGTTCTTAGTAATAAAAATAAAGCTGGGGGCATCAGCATACCAGATTTTAGTCTGTACTACAAAGCCATAGTGGTCAAGACAGCAGGGTACTGGCACAAAAATAGAGACATAGACACTTGGAATCGAATAGAAAACCAAAAAATGAAACTAACATCTTACAACCACCTAATCTTCAATAAACCAAACAAGAACATACCTTCGGGGAAAGACTCCCTATTCAATAAATGGTTGGGAGAACTGGATATCCACATGTAAAAGACTGAACCTGGACCCACACCTTTCCCCACTCACAAAAATTGATTCAAGATGGATAAAGGACTTAAATTTAAGGCACGAAACAATAAAAATCCTCAAAGAAAGCATAGGAAGAACACTGGAAGATATTGGCCTGGGGAAAGACTTCATGAAGAAGACTGCCATGGCAATTGCAACAACAACAAAAATAAACAAATGGGACTTTATTAAACTGAAAAGCTTCTGTACAGTGAAGGAGACAACAACCAAAGCAAAGAGACAACCTACACAATGGGAAAGGATTTGCATATTTTGCAAAAATTTGCATATTTTGAATTTGACAAAAGCTTGATAACTAGGATCTATAGAGAACTCAAACTAATCCACATGAAAAAAGCCAACAATCCCACATATCAATGGGCAAGAGACATGAATAGAACCTTCTCTAAAGATGACACGAATGGCTAACAAACGTATGAAAAAATGTTCACCATCCCTATATATTAGAGAAATGCAAATCAAAACCACCCTGAGATACTATCTAACCCCAGTGAGAATGGCCCACATCACAAAATCCAAAAATTGCAGATGCCAGTGTGGATGTGGAGAGAAGGGAACAATTTTACACTGCTGGTGGGACTGCAAACTCGTACAACCTTTCTGGAAGGAAGTATGGAGAAACCTCAAAGCACTCAAGCTAGACCTCCCATTTGATCCTGCAATCCCATTACTGGGAATCTGCCCAGAAGGAAAAAAATATTTTTATCCTAAGGACACTTGTCCTACACTGTTTATTGCAGCTCAATTTACAATTGCCAAAATGTGGAAACAGCCTAAATTCCCACCAACCCAGGAATGGATTAACAAGCTGTGGTATATGTATACCATGGGATACTACTCCGCTATTAAAAAAAATGGAGACTTTACATCCTTTGTATTAACCTGCATGGAAGTGGAAGACATTACTCTTAGTAAAGCATCACAAGTATGGAGAAGTATGAATCCTATGTACTCAATTTTGATATGAGGACAATTAACGACAATTAAGGTCATGGGGGGAGGAAAAGCAGAGAGAGGGAAGGAGGGAGGGAGGTGAGGGCCTTGATGTGTGCCACACCTTCTGGGAGCAAGACATGATTGCAAGAGGGACTTTACCTAACAAATGCAATCAGTGTAACCTGGTTTATTGTACCCTCAATGAATCCCAACAATTAAAAAAAAAAAGAATTTGACAAGTTGCCAAATATGAGAACTTTTCAGCTATTATTTCCTGGAGTAATATTTTGGCCTCCATGTTAGATCTTTAACAATAGCACAGGTGTCCCAGTCACTCTTCCTTTTTTTTTTTTTTTCTTTATTTCCTGTTCTGGTTTCTTTGTCTTGTTCAGGTTGGGTAATTTCTATTGCTCTTTTAGTTCAGTTTAGTTTAGTTGATTTCTTTTTCTATTTTCCCCCATTCTTATCTTGAGACTATTTTTAAAGAGAATCAAACAAGGCATTTTTCCTGCTCTCCCATTCCATTCAATGTACCACTTCTAACACTAGATGATGTAGGTTTTCCATCACACATCAAGAAATTCTTTAACAGCCAAGCCTCTATATTATTCTTCAATTTAGTTAGACACTATCTACCTGAAGATAGTGTCAAATCCCACAGATTAAAGGCTCAGTCCCACAACATGGCCTCTCACTTCAGTTGTCAATTGAAAGTCTCAAGGTTGTGATCTATACTTGTGGCAGGCCAGCTATAAATTAGGCCTCTCATGACCCCCTTAATGGGTTTGATTAATTTGCTGGAATACAGAATAGAGTGAGACACTTTACTTACATAGACCCATTTATTTTAAAGGGTACTACAAAGGATACAGAGGAATAGCCAGATGAAAGAGATGCCTAGAGGTGTGAGAGAAGGGGCACAGAGCTTCCATTGCCTCTCTAGATGCTCCACCCTCCCAGAACTTCCTCACATTAAGCCTTTCAGAAGCTCCCTTAATCCTGTCCTTTTGGGTTTTTATAGAGGCTTCCTTACAAAGGCATGGTTGATTAAATCATTGGCCATTGGTGATCAACTCAACTTTTTGGGGGGATTGTTTTTGTTTGGGATTCATTAAGGGTACAATAAACCAGATTACAGTGATTGCATTTATTAGGCAAAGACCCTCTTGCAATCGTGTCTTGGCCCCAAAAGGTGTGGCACACACCAAGGCCCCGCCTCCCTCCCTCCTTCCCTCTCTCTGCTCTTCCTTTCCCCACTCCTCCCTCCTTTCTCTCTCTCTGCTCTCCCCTTCCTGTCGCCCTGGGTAGAGTGCTGTGGCATCACAGCTCACAGCAACCTCCAACTCCTGAGCTTAAGCAATTCTCCTGCCTCCGCCTCCCAAGTAGCTGAGGCCACAGGTGCCCGCCACAATGCCTGGCTATTTTTTGGTTGCAGCTGTCATTGTTGCTTGGTGGGCTTGGGCTGGATTCGAACCCGCCAGCTCTGGTGTATGTGGCTGGCGCCTTAGCCGCTTGAGCAACAGGCACCGAGCCTTAGCAGGCTTTCTTAACACTACTCTGTCAAGGGAACTAGGCAGGGCATTCCCTCACACAAGATTTAATGACATGTGAGTGGAGGGGGGAGCTCCTTGTTATTGTTGGGTGGGGATGAGGGATTTTAGCTCCCATGTGGACATTGTCCTGATTTATATTTGGCCTTCTCTGACACCATCTTAACTGTGAGTACTAAGGTACTGAAAGCATGCTGGAGGTTTAAACAGCGGGTTCTTGAGTGGTCAGACAAGGAATTGAAAGACACACCACTAACAAACAAGGAGTCACAAAAACAGACTAGGATGGTGCCTGTCCCTTATGAAAAAAGAGCCAGAAGAAGGAAAACCTTCTTGTCACCCTCAAGGGCAACCCATCCATGTTCCTTCTAGGGAGGCACTTCAAGCCACACTAGGGTGTAACTTGGCGAGAGGCTTTCAGCAGCCAGGACAACCAGGATGAAATAGAGTACACACCACTTTACAGTAATCAGAGTATATCGAAAGACATAAAAAAAAGCTCTACAAAAGTTAAGACCAAGTTTAACAGTAGAGAGATAACAGAAATGGCTCACCAATGCTTAACTCAAATTTCTACTTCTTCTATACCCAAACCTACTTTTTTCCAATGTGGCATTCTTTCTTAATGTGCATAATTCAAAGGAAAGATCACATTAGCTTTTAGCCTAACTCAGTGACTTATTATAACATTCCCCTTCAAAAATTAATCTCTTACAGCCCGGTGCCGGTAACTCTGTGGTTAGAGTGCTGGGCACATACACCGGGGCTGGCAGGTTCAAACCTGGCCCGGGCCTGCCAAACAATAACAACTGCAACAAAAAAGAAGACAGGCATTGTGGCAGGTGCCTGTAGTCCCAGCTACTTGGGAGGCTGAGATAAGAGAATCGCTTAAGCCCAAGAGTTTGAGGTTGTTGTGAGCTGCAATGCGACAACACTTTACTGCAAGACTCTCTGTTGTTCTGTCTGCTTTTGAGTAAATGCATTCCTACATTAATCTTCTCTGGCCCTATGCTTTGTTTTGTCAATGTTAACTACTTCCCTCGGGGTTGCTCTCTGCTTTACAGAGTTCCCTCTGAGTAACAAACAGTGGCTGCTTTTTGCTTTTCAGAGACCCTTTCAGCACCTCTGTTTTCAGACTGGTGAGGGGATTATCTAGGCTTCTCACTCTACCTTTGCTGATATAAGTTAGGATGGGTGATAACAGAGGCAGCCTTGCAAAATATCAAGAAAATACCAAATCCTGCAATTTTCTAGTAAAAGATCAATCCTATGAGTTCTGCCAACAAGTACCCTGTGGGTGTTCTGCTTTACACAAATTCCGAAAAAGTTGAATGGATGGAAAGAGATGTAAATCTTTCTCTTCCAAATTGTTTTTGAAAATCTGCTTTACAGAAGTCCTGAGTAAACAGCATGAGAACAGACTGTAGCCTTATCTCAAGTACAGAGTTGTATCTCTAGTGATAATCCCAATAATCAAAAGAAAGGTGGGGGACCCAGCTCTTGGATTTTTTTTTTTTTTTTTATTGTAAAAATAAGTATTCATTTATTACAAACAAATTGCAGAAAAACATGATGGTTAAAACATGGCTAATTTTTGACAATTGAGCTTTCAGCAAAAAGTGTGAATAAGAAGCAAGAAGGTTAATTGGATTTTGACATCAGCTGCAGTTTTTGTTATCCACTTTCTGCCAAGAAGAAAGGAAGGAGAGGACGCAGCCATTTCTTACTTTCTTGACTGTTCCCCATCCACTTACAACTCGTTTAAAATCACCTACCTACTTGGTTTCGGCGCTGGCTTTTCCCTCCTCTTCCCCTGGCTGCCACACTGCAGTCTCCCGGCTCTCCTTTCTCCACTCTACTTCCATTCTCTCACTTCCTCTCTCCAAGAAGATAAATAAATCTTATACTTTTATATCCTAATTTTTGTCTGGAGAAAACTTTCTCAAACTGGCATAGTAGCGCACATCCTAACAGGTGAAGCTGTGAGTTTTTCTGTGTTGTATGGCTGGATTGTATAAAGTGGTTATTGTTTAAAAGTTTTCTGCAGCGTAGCAACGACTCAGCAAGGCCCGGCCTGAAACTGCCTCTACCTAGATACAGCCAATGTGGTACCATGCCACTGGCCCGACCCTGTCACTCACCTCGTCCCCCGCCTTCTTTCCCTGCCCCTACTCCACAATAAAAAAATAAATAAATAAATAAATAAATAAAATAAAAAAAAAAAAAAAAAAACAGGCAGCCTTCAACAGAACTAAGCCACAGGGTGACGGCCACACTCTGTGTTCTGCAGACAGAGCTAGACCCAGAGGCCGCAAGAGCAGCCTTTCTTCCTGAGTTACGTCTGATAAGGTCAAGGTTGCTATATGTAGGGTTTGCAGTGGTTCTCAACCTTCCTAATGCCACGACCCTTTAATATAGTTCCTCATGTTGTGGTGACCCCCAACCATAAAATTATTTTCATTGCAATGAAAATAAAGGGTCACGGCATTAGGAAGGTTGAGAACCACTGGTTTAGAGGGAAAACAGGACCTAGGAAGTCATATCAAAATTAATTTGAAAATTATTTAATATGTGGAAACTCTCACATACACACATATACACATATATGCAAACACCTATGTGTTATATAATTACATAATACACATAAGTATTCATGCTATACATTATCCACAGAATTATGTATATAATGCTTTACATATATAATTCATATATTTTATAAAAACACATTATTATACATATAATTATATATGTATATACCCACACACATATACATATACGTATGTTCTATATACAGAGTAACAGAGCATAAGTAGAAAAAAGCACTTTATATTCTGAACAGAAGTATAATCTTAACGCCTTTATGATACGTACTATAAATTACCATTGGTCAAAATGAACAGATTATAATTCCATTCATAAACAAGTAAAAAGGTAGTAGTTCACCCTCATCGGAAATAATTAATTCAGTATTCACTTTAAAACGTACCAAATGCAAACCATAGAAATTAAACTGTAAAGGTCTCGTAATCAAGCATTCAGAGGAGCAGGAGCAGAAACAGACGTAAGAAGGGTAAAACCATCATATTTGAAACGCTCTTATACAAAAAGAGGACCAACCATGTTCTAGGCAGGCAGATGAGACCATGGATGGAAAGGAGAAAGAAAAATGCAAGCACCACATTCCCCATAGGAACCTTCTTACCAGTTAGGGCAAACAACTGGAGTGAAGGAGCCCTGTGAAAAGCAGTCGCATCCGAGACTGAGGAATTCCAGAGGGCAGTGGTACGCTGTCCAGAGTGCTGAGGGTGACTGCTCACCAGGGTGCATAGTTCTCTGGCACCACAAAGACAGTATCACTGTGAAAGATTCAACATGGCCTGACTGACATTCAGGAGATGCTAACTTCCTCTCTTCCTGCCCTAGAGCTACTGACATCAAACTGCAGTCTTTCCTGACTGGAGACTACCCTGTGCAAGTAAGATGAGCCCTTGGCTCTCCACACACTACACACCCTCCGCACCCTCTACACCCAGCAGGTTCTCCACACACTCTACAGACTTTACGAGTCTCTCCAAGTAGCTGAGGACAAGATTTTGCTCACACAGATACAGGCACACATTAAGAAAAATGTCCAGAGGACTTAAAATTTCTCTTCAAGAACCAAGTTCCACCCTTTCCAGTAGCACAGGCCTCATGTTCTTCCACGTGATGTTTCTCCCTTGGGGTCTCTCTGGCTCTTGCCTTCCCTTCTCCCTCTGGACTGCTCCTCTGTCACCTCCTGGGCACTGCTCCCCCAGCGTCCTTGGTCCTTGCCTCTGACACTTCTCACCCCAACTCTTCCTCACCTCAAATAATTCTGGCTTCCCTCAACCTCCTCATCTCTTCAAACTATGGCCTTTTCTAAGTTGCTTCAGCTTTCTTGAAAAAGAAATCTGTATTTGCTGCCTGCCCACTTTCTTCCCACTTGTCCTGTTTGCTGCCTGGTTTCTCAGAGCCAGGCACACAACACATGCTGGAGCCAGAACCATTAAGAAAATGTTAGAGGTTACAATAAATGGAAGCAAATACATCCAGTGGAGAAACATGGGGTGGGGGTGCAGAACGAGTTTATTCAGACACACCGAGTTTGTGGTGATGGCAGGCCACGCAGATGGCCATGTCAAGTGCTATGTGAAGGAGGTCCGCACTAGTGATAATGGCATGCTGGAAAGGGGGGGTGCTCTGGAGGATGGGTCTCTGGAGACAGAGTGCTGAAAGGAAGAACAGCCACCAAGGAGCAGAGGGCTTGGCTTTTAGTGTCACAGAAGCTGGGGCAAAGGGGGGAAACCATGTCAAGAAGATGAAGTAAAAACACTAGTCAGGCTATGAAAGGCCACAGATGAGCTAAAGAGCAGCATGAGAGGTTGCAAATGAGGTTGGGGGTGTTGATTTAATCACCAGGGGGTTATCAAGGATCTCTGAAAAGTTGTTTCAGTCATAGTACTGTTCAACCTGCAGCCCAAGGACCACAGGTGGATAATGTGAGGACTTTTTTGCTTACCCGTGACAATAGATATCACAAAAATTATGCATGGACCTTATTATTTTTGTTGTTCATCAGCTTTCATTAGTATTTTTGTATTTAATGTATAGCCCAAGACAACTCTTCTTCTTCCAACATGGTACAGAAAAGCCAAAATGTTGGACACACTTGAACGATAAGCTCATAAGCACTACTTATGAACTAGATGCAGAAATATCAAATAAAACATTAACAAACAGAACCCTGAAGCCCCTGAGGGAATACTACACCCATAGAATGCAAGGATAATTCAAGATGAGAAACCTATTTCTCTAATTTACACTATGATTAGAAGAGAAAAAATGATAGAATCAGCTCCCCAGACACTCTAAAGGCATTTGACAAAAGTTAATATTCACTCTTGATTAAAAAATAACTTAAAAAATAAATAGGAATAGATGAATGTTGCCTTATAATATACCTACTAAATGATAAACCCCAGTATACCTACCAATACTCCAGAATGATTTATGAGAAACTACATTAAGTGCTCCAGAAAAGGTCCAACTTATAAATAGAGAAATGGGAATCAGCTAATGACAAGAGGTTCCTCCCAAAGGAATTATAGATGCCTCTGAAAGTTATAAAAAATATATTCAATCTAGGGCAGTGCCTGTGGCTCAAAGGAGTAGGGCGCTGGCCCCATATGCCGGAGGTGGTGGGTTCAAACCCAGCCCTGGCCATAAACTGCAAATAGATAGATAGATAGATAGATAGATAGATAGATAGACAGACTCAATTAAGTATATATTGAGTATATATATGAGATACTATTTTTTAATCTACAGATAGGAAAAGATCAAGTAAGGACCTAAAAAAGAAGCATTGCTGGTAAAACCTTTATGGAAGACAATGTGGCAATATGTACCAACATTCAAATGCACTTATCCTTTGATCCACCAAGTAGGAATTAAAACCTATAGATATACCTATTTGTATGTATGCAAAATGATGCATTTATGCAAAATGATGCATAAACAAGGATAGTCACTAAACAATTTGTAAGAGCCAGAGACAAGAAACAATTTTTTAGTCATTGGAGACTGGCAAAATAAATTAAGAATAGGGTACTTCTACAGGTATTGATGGGGGTTGTCTCTAGATCTACTGTTAAATGATAAAAATAAGATACTGATTAGAATGTAAGGCAGCTCACATTTTAGAAAAGGAATATAGATGTCGCTTATGCATATACATATGCATAAAAGAACTGGTAACAGGTGAAGGACAGAGAAAGGCTTACATTTCATCACACATGCATTCATGCTTTCGAATGTTATACTATCCTCATTACAACCTAGAAGCTTCATGACCACTCTCTCCTTCAGTCCTCTTTCAGATGGTAAGACCTCTGTCTTGACATCATCACTGCCATTAGGCCCTCCTTTCCAGTCTCACCAAAATTGACATAATGTGGGGACCCACAGATATCCTCCTAGAAGTTGAAGTTTAACCACCTTCCCTGAATGGAGAATGTACTTGTGCTGCAGCCTCACATTCAAGGAATGGCTATGAGCATCTATCATGTGTGAAATAAGATGAGCCCCTGTCTTAAATAATTATCTTCTCTGATTTACCTTAGGCACCTTTCCTAGATCTACCTTTCTAAAGCAGGAGTTTTCTCCACTTAGCCTATCAAACTGCTTCACATAGGCCCAAGCCCAGTTCCATCCCAGGGATTACACCCCAAAGTTCAGCTGAACCTAACTGGAACAGCCATCCCCCCCACCCCACCTCCACACCCACCAATCTTCAATGCTGGTGGTCTCCTCCATCAGGAACAGCCATGTCATGTGATTCTCCTTCTCCATGCACACTACCTAAAATGTTTTATGTGCCTTCAGCACCTACCATAAACACCATCTACCTCGGGATCTTTTCCTAATGTCCACTCAGGAAGTGTCCACTCCTCCACAGGGAAGTGTCTGCTCCTTCCTCTGAAGGCCACGGACAGCCCTTACTATAGGCTGCCTTACATGCCCACTTGCAGCTTTCCTCCAAGCGCCCATGCCAATGTAAGCCTCTCACCTCAGTGGTTGCAACTCCTGCTCTATTTCTCACATTGAGGTACCCATAGCAAAATACAGAGCAAGTCATCTGATGAAGGTAATGTCCTTCAAGTTTCCAAAATTCCTATGGTTTATTAAGTGACAAAAGACCATCTTGAATTCCTAAATTAAAATGTATTACTTTGCATGGTGGCACAGTGTTCACAATGACATACCAACAAGCTAGAAGAATTAAAAATATTAAATGTTATTGATTCTTTTTGCCTTTCTCAATAGGGACTGGTAAAAAGTTTGGAATATCAGGCATATATGCAAGAAAGTTAATTTCACCACCTGTCACTTAAAAGTAATTTTCTAGAATTATTGTTTTTTTAAACAAGAGAAATGGTGGGACTTGAGGTGAACATGAAAGGTTAGTGATGGCTAGGAGCAGTCACTAAATTAGATAGTATCAGATTCCTAAGAAGTGTCTGCATTTCCCAAATTAAGGCAATTATGCATTTAGTTAGGTTACAGTCATTTTAAAGGGGGTGATCTCTGCAGACACACAGGTATCGGTCCTATAGACTGGCTTGGACATAGTTATGGACAAGAATTTTAAAATATGTAATGAAATTCATGGACATAAAGTAGAATAATGATTACTAGAAGCAGGGGGTTGGGAGAAAGGGTACAGAGTATCAATTACAAGTGATGAAAGAATTCTCGAAAACTGTGATGATTACACCACCACATGAATGTACTTAATGCCACTGAACGGTACACTGAAACATGATAAAAATAATAAATTTCATGTCATATATATTTTACCACAATAAAAAATCCATCATCAAACATGTCTTTTAAAACTTTTATTTTAATACAGTAAAAGATAAAACTACGGATTCTTTTTTATAAGATTTTTTTCTTTCCTTTTTTGGGCAAAAAACCCAGCTCCTACAGGGTATTTTTATTTCTAATTTTAAGACTTGAATAAGACAATAGAAACCAATGTAAATGAAACATTAGCAGTTTATTTTAAATCTGATGGCTCTAATACATTAATTAATAAGTTTATTCTATTAAATCTTTTTAAAATCATACCTTCATTTGGAAAGTGTTAATACATTATTAAAGTTTAATCTGCTTATTCTTCTTATTTTTTTAAATTATTTTCTTTCTTTATTTATTTTGAGACAGAGACTCACTTTATGCCCTGGGTAGAGTTCCGTGGCATCCTAGCTCACAGCAACCTCAGATTCCTGGGTTCAAGCCTCAGCCTCTGAGTAGCTGGGACTACAGGTATCTACCATGACAACGAGCTAGTTTTTCTATTTTTAGTAGGAACACAATGTTACTGCCTTTGGTCTCTAAACCCCAAGCTCAAGCCTTGGCCTCCCAGAATGCTAGATTCATAGGTGTGAACCACCAGGCCCAAGATCTTCTTTTTTTTTTTTAAATCCAACTCTTCATTTGAGCAGCTTTTAGACTCCAGCACCACTCCATGCTATGCAGTCAAAGGCAATGGTTGCATAAAGGCTTGCTGGCAACAGTTAGCCTTACAAAGGAAACTGCAGGAACTGAAGGCAAAGTAAACCCAATCCTTATTCTCTAAGAAGTATCCCTTCAAACTAAAGCCCAAGATGACGTTTGTCAATTTGATAAAATGCAATTAAAATAATAAAAATAAAGAATGGAAGGAAAATGCAATGACAACATTAAGTCACAGAACATCACTAAGGACATAAAATCTTGTGCTAACACAACTACAAAATTACTTATATATAATGCCACAGTATTCAGTGGTACTATTTTTAAATGTCAGAAACCAATAAAATCACATTCTTAAGAACTGCATTGTCCAATACAGTAGCCAATGGCCACATGGCTACTTAAATTTAAATCAATTAAAACTAAATAAAATTATAACTCATTTCCTCAGTTGCACTAGCCATATATAAAGTGCTCGAGAACCACATATAAGAGGTGGCTGCCATACTGGACAGCATAGATACAAAATACTTCCATCATTACAGACATATTGGAAAGAGCTGATCTAGATACTAAGTACCTTTCACTGAAAAAAGCACAGCATTTTCATTCATTCATTCAACCAGTGTTTGCCAACAGGCACCATGCTAGTTGCCAAACATAGGACAGCAAATGAAACTAGTAATTCAAGTAGGAGATCATTAGAAACCTGACAATATGAGAGAAACTTCATTATCAGATAAAGAAAAATGGCTGGGGAAGGCCTATCTGAGGAGTAATCTTTAAGCCAAGCTTAAAAAGATAAACCATTCAAACAAACAAACAAACAAAAAACAGAAACAGAGCTTCCAGATAAAGGAACTGAAGTACCATGATACCCAGGTCCGAAAAACTTAGCATGTTCTAGACACTGATTTTCATGCATTTTTAGCTGACTCATTAAACTAGAAACACCAGGCAAAGCATTTAACTGACACTCAAATCTATTCCAATGGAGAAGTTAGACAACAGTTCATATATTATCCAAGGCACTTCTTCTACATCTCAATCACCTGCCTTTTTGTCATTTCATTTCTTGAAGCACCAACTTCTGAGGGAGCAGGTAGAGAAATAGCAATTAATTTTGTTATCTCTTAGCAAAGGAAAAATAGGCTTAAATAAGTTTCTGAATTACTGCAATTTTCATTGGCTTCGATGTCACCATATGAGAGGTAACCAAGACATTTTCATCAAAGGTTGAGCAGCTTCCCCTTAAGGCCAGGTTATCATTAATTATGCCAAGGGCTAAAAATGCACATAGATTTCAAGCACCAATATTCAGGAAATGTAATTGGCCCCCATGTGGTGATCACCACAGCACTGGCACTGCCTCATAGACAACTCACAGACGGGACACCAAAAAGACCTTCAGCCTTCAAAAAACAGAACTGAGGAGAAACTATAAAAGATGAACTCCATTGGTCCCTCTATAACTAAGGTGTTTTAAATGCCTTTGCACAGTGTAATGGTGTAATCTTATATATCAACTTGACTGGGCTTCAGGGTGCTCA
Organism: Loris lydekkerianus; assembly: GCA_963574355.1. Classification (NCBI taxonomy): domain Eukaryota; kingdom Metazoa; phylum Chordata; class Mammalia; order Primates; family Lorisidae; genus Loris; species Loris lydekkerianus. The sequence goes on from CAUYPK010073758.1 coordinate 12,553, forward strand.
AATATTTGGTTAAACAGTATCCTTGGAGTATGTGAGGGTATTTCTGGGTGAGATTAGCATTTGATTAAACCAATTGGCCTCCACAATTTGTGATCCTTTTCCAATTTGCTGAAGACCTGAATAGAACAAAAAGACTAAGTAAGAAAGAAGTCTCTCTCTCTCTCTCTCTGCCTATCTTTTGAGATGGGACACTGGTTGTCTTCTACTTTTGGACTTGGACTTAGACTAGAACTTACACCATTGGCTCTCCTGGTTCTCAGGCCTTCAGACTTAAACTAGAACTTACACTATCAGCTCTCCAGGTTTTCCAGCTTGTTGCCTGCAGATCTTGGGACACTGCAGCCTCCATAAACTCTGTGAGCTAAATCTTTATTATATAAATATATATTTATTTACTTATAGAGAGAAATAGCTTTCCACTAGCTTCTATGTCACTGTATCAGGGGTAACCAAGACATTTTCATCAAAGGTTGAGCAGTTTCCCCTTAAGGCCAGGTTATTATCAATTATGCCAAGGGCTAAAAATGCACATAGATTTCAAACACCAATATTCAGGAAACGAAGATTAATGTATCCAACAACTCGCTCAACCCTGTTTACAATATACTTTGTCATGATCATCTTTTCATCATTTTCTCCTTGCCTTTTCAACTCAAGTTGCTTTCTTTACAGGGCCCAGGCTGTGTTTATTATAGCCCAAGTTCCCTTTCAAAGAACTACACAGAGCATCTGCAGGACACATCCCCAAGAGGTCTGAAGACAGAGACAGGAGGGCCACAAGTGAGCACCAAACCCATTTGTCCTCTTGTACAAGATATCTTGACGATGACTCGAAGACATTATCTTCCTCTCTACTTAGAGGGAGCCAAACCATCTAGGCATTTTCCTTCCCAGTAAATTTCTTTCATAGAAAGAAAAATAAAAACTCCTTTGTTGGAAACAGCTGAAGTGTTTGGTATTGAAAAAAGGGGAGACTGCATTTCACATCAAACTGATTCAGAGAGAAATGTGGAAATTATACTACTCATGTCAGATATGGAAGGTTTTGTTTTGTTTTGTTGTTTTTTAGCCTTAATGAAGAAAAGACCAGTGTTAACTGTAGGAGTCCCTTACAGGGCCTGTGCTGGCCAGGCCTCCCACCCCCCCCTCACACCCCCATTTATCTAGCTATGTTCTGGATGTAACCCCACTATACTGTTATCTCACTCAGGAACAATTGCCCTTAGGTGCCTGAGGGCTATTTACTATAGCAGAAGGGAGAGGAGGAGAAAGAGAGTCTTTGAGGGAGTAAAGCAGTCTACTTAGAAGGACAGATCCTGGCAATAGAAGTCTTTTGTAGAGTTTAGTAATCTTAAGCAGAGAGATGCGGTGCTGGCGTTTTACAAGCAGGAGAAACGACAGAGTCAGAGTAAACAGGTCCGTGATAGAATGTGCACGCTCCCGACTGCCTTCTCCTCCAGCCTAATATAGAGCTGATCTCGTGCCTCTTACACCACAGGTGTAGCGACTACCAGTTCACTAATGCTCTCATCTCGGGAGCTCTCATGCTTGTTAGAAGAGTCAAATCCCTCCCCATGCCCTTTTCACCAAGGTGTTCCATTATTCAGCTATACAGGTGTTACTTATAACTCTCACTCCTCCTAGCCATAGGCTATATGGGCTGCTACAGTTAACTAAACAGGAAAACCCAGAGGGATTGAATAATCACAGAAGTTAATGTCTGGGAATGCAGTTGAAATTCACACGTGGGGCAGCGCCTGTGGCTCAGTGGGTAGGGAGCTGGCCCCATATACAGAGGGTAGCAGGTTCAAACCCAGCCCCAGCGAAAATGCAACAAAAAATAGCCGGGTGTGGGGGGGCGTGCCTGTAATTACAGCTACTCGGGAGGCTGAGGCAAGAGAATCCCCTGAGCCCTGGAGTTGAAGGTTGCTGTGAGCTGTGATGCCACCGCACTCTACTGAGGGCAATAAAGTGAGACTCTGTCTCAAAAAAAAAAAAAAAAAAAAGAAAGAAAGAAAGAAAGAAAGAAAGAAATTCACGTGTGTCATAACACCCATTGGGTAGAGACATTTCTGCCCATGTATATTTTGGTAATTAAAATTAAGTTACTTTCAAATAAAATGTGTCATTAACATTATCATTTTGAGTAAAAGACTTCGTAAAAACACTTCATTTTACCATGTCATTAATACCATAGTCTTCAGCTATTAGAATACCATGTAAGTTAAAAACAAACAGCCTAAAACCTACGTTCCTCTCAGACCACAGTATTCATGGCAATAACACCAAGCCTCCCTACATACCCTAGAATCTGCCCTTACAAATTGACAATGGGGTGCAAGGTGAGAACTAGAGTAAGGGCCTAGTGAAGAAACAGGACTAGAGAAAATAATAATACTAATCAGCCTCTGTCCCCTCATTTACCTGATAACAGTTACTGCCCCCTTGTTTGCTTCTCTGTGATTGCTACTCAGGAGGCACAGGTGGTAGCTAGCAGTAAAGATTCTTAACTTTTCTCCATAAATATCATCCCCCGGTTTGAACCTAGGGGTAGTTTTGGAGATGTCTTCCATCTTCCAGGTCCTGCATTCCAGCGGGTTGACTGACCCACCCACACAGCAGTCCATACCAACGGACAGCAGATTCCACTCCTGAACTAGCCAATTAACAGACCCTGATTGCCTAACCCTCTGTCCTCCAAACTGTCTTTAAAAACCTTGCCCCACCCCAATTCTCAGTGAGGTATATTTGAGAAAGCTCTCCCATCTCCCCTTCCTGCTTTAAAGAATAAACTCTCTCTGCGGAAAACCCTGCTGTCTCTGGACATTGGCTTTCTCTTGGGCAGTGGGCAGATGAACCTGGCTGGACAAGAACACCCTCTTTATGTCAGAAAACCAAAGCAGGGTATTGAGAATATGTTTTATTGTTTTGGTTTTTTTGGTAGAGACAGAGTCTCACCTTATCGCCCTCAGTAGAGTGCCATGGCGTCACACAGATCACAGCAACCTCCAACTCCTGGGCTTAGGCGATTCTCTTGCCTCAGCCTCACGGGTAGAGCTGGGACTATAGGCGCCCACCACAACGCCCGGCTATTTTTTGTTGCAGTTTGGCCGGGGCCGGGTTTGAACCCGCCACCCTCGGTATATGGGGCCGGCGCCCTACCCACTAAGCCACAGGCCACCCGAGAATATGTTCTTAATCTTTACCATGTACTGGGGGTAAGGAAAGAACAGATTATTTCAGTTCTGTTTCAGGCTGAAAAAAGTAAAGTACAAAAAGGTCACATATTCACGTGTCACACAAGTGAGAGAAGAGACTGAGCTAAACACCTTTCACGGCTATGTTCAGTCTTTCCCCATTTCAGGATCATACTGTAATAGTTGGAAAAGTCAATAGTCAATTGCCTTATGTGAGATTATAATTTACATTAACTACAGATGAAGCATAAGTTTAAGGAGAAAAATTATGAAAGAGTAGGGTTCTAATCAACTAGTAAGTACCCATTCTGCTCAACCCTTTCCTCCCATGTTTATTAAGTCAGGATAGCCAGAATGGGCTGGGCAAGATGACATTCCATAAAATTGATACCAACTAACCAGGTCACAATGCTCTGTCACAGAGAAGAACCAATCCATTGAGACAGCTAAGTGAGGAGACAGGAGGAATTCCTCAAATCCCCTCCAAGAACTTGGGAGAAAGGTTTTTCAAGCTAATATGGCAGACAAAGGATTGGGCCATTGGGTCTGCTAATTGGGGAGGTCAGGGCAAAATTACAGGGGTATAGAAATCATCTTCTCCTGTTAAGTCAGTTCCTGGGTAGGGGGTCACAATACCAGTTGAGTTACTTTCTTAGTATGGGCTGCTGGTATAGGTGGATAAACCAATTCAGTGGAATGAGGTCCTGGAAGATACCTCAAAAACAACCCTTAGCTTTCAAAAAGGTGATGTTATCTATGGAGAAATTTAAGAATCTCTGTGAGCTATGATGATGGCATGGCATTCTACCCAGGGTGACAGAGTAAGACTCTGTCTCAAAAAAAAAAAAAAGTATCTCTATGAACATCAGCTATGTGACTCCTGAGTGTCAATTAGTATAAAGGAAACAAGGGGACAGTGGCTGGTTATTATGATTTTTACCTACACCTGTGCATTTACAAAGTTTAGACCCCTACACTTACATTGCACTCCTTTATTAATTTGTAAAGGGCAGTTTCAAAATGAGGGATATAGAGAGGGGTAAAAATTGACAATTTGGTGTTAAGATTTTACAACAAAATTTTTTTAAATAATGCTGAACATGGAAAAAAAAGCAAACTCTTCCACATTACAAATTACAATACATGACCAGGAACAATGGCTCACACCTGTAGTAATCCTAGCACTTTGAGAGGCTGACATGAGAGGATCCCTTGAGCTCAGGAGTTCCAGACAAGCCTGAGCAAGAGTAAGACCCCCATCTATACTAAAAAGAGAAAAATTAGCCATGTGTCATGGTAGGTGCACCTGGTTGTGAGCTCTGACACCACGGCATGGCACTCTACTGAGGAAGACCAAGTGACACTCTGTCTAAAAAAAAAAAAAAAAAAAAAAAAAAAGAAAAGAAAGAAAGATTTGTGTTACTTCAACTATTTAAAAAGCAGTATCTACAACCACCTATTTGGAATGGGTATCCATTTTCTTTTCCTCAAAAATATAGCTGAAAAATAGTCATTTTAAATAGTCAATTTAGTCTGTTTAAAAAGCAAAACATTCTACAATTCTAAGCTGCTACTTTATTTAAATGTTTTGGTTTCTTAAAAGTCTTTGAACAAGTCAAATATCTACATGTAACAAGTACCACCTAATCTGAAAAAAATACTGTGAACCAGCCCCACCCTACAAACAGAAAAAGCTTGGAATAAAACTAAACTGCACTCCCGACCTGTGCCTTTATCCTGCTCTTTGTTCAGTCATTATTTCATCAATGAAGGCCAGAAAGGTGAAGTTACTACAGACCAACTTCTATCTGAAATTAGGCTTACACACTATAGGAGGAAAAATTATTTCTCCTTACACCACAATACTCTAAGGTTGGCTCAGGAGATACTGAGCTTATAGTCAGCCAGAAAAGTGCTCAGATCCCAGCTGCACCATTAACCAGCTATGTAACCTTGCCCCATTAATGAGAGTTCTTTCAGCATCAGTTTTCCCAGATGTAAAATGGGATTCACCTCCCCTCAAGATATTACCAAGATTAAAATAAATAGAATGTAAAACAACTAGTGCAGAAGGAATTTAAAACTAAGAGCTGTTGGCAGTAAAGAAGAGAAGCATTCCTTAACTCCTCTCTTCATAAGAAGCACTCAATAAATTATTTCTCAAACTTTCAACTATGCAGGACAATCTCCATATTTTTTGAAGCCAATAACAAAGATCTCTTATGGCCACTGTATAGAAAGAACATAGCTTACTTGTTAAATTGCCAGGAACACCAAACTCCAAGAAAAGGCAGAAGCGATAAATTTGAATGTCAGAGAAAAGGAGAAAAATTCAAGAGCCTCAACCTCACTTCTAGAGAAGAATGAAATACATAGCTGAGGGACAAAGAAGGAATCCAAATCTCAACACAAACATGTCCCTGTGGCTTTAGCGTCATATGTCCTTGCGTTCAAATACCAGCTTCAACACTTCAGTAAATCACACACCCTTTAAGCCTTTAAGCCCTAATTCATTCACCTATACAGGGATAGTGCCATCTTTCTGAGTTCTCATAAAAACTAAAAGTAGGGGTAGTGCCTGTGGCGCAAAGGAGTAGGGCACCAGTCCCATGTACCAGAGGTGGTCGGTTCAAACCCAGCCCTGGCCAAAAACTGCAAAAAAAAAAAACAAAAAAAACAAAAAACCTAAAAGTGGGAATGTAGTTAAAATGCATTGCACAAAGTGGATCCCAGTCAATCTGGTTTTATTTCCCTTGCCTTGCCTATATTTTGATCTCTGGTCAAGAAATTTCTGATAAATTATGATAAATATCTAAAATATTTCCTCTTCATGAATCAGACAACTCTCAAGCCCAGACAGCAAAGATTCACAGAAAACCCAATTAAAAGACACTGGAAAGGTACCTTTTGGAGGGTGGTTTCCCCTTTGGAAGTGGAATAATTAAAAAGAAGAGGATAAATTGAGATTCAGATGACTTAATTCTATGAAATACTAACTTCAAGTCCTACAACATTACCAATATCTGAACTACAAAACTATTATACAAATATTAATAAAAGAGTAAGAATGTTAATGTCATAGGTTTATTTCTTGCCCTTTGTGTATAAGGAACCATAACAGCCTTGCAGGTCTTGGGGTTACCATCATCTGATGAGGTCTCACAGGGGCACTCAATAGAGGTACAGATTAATTACTAAGCAGCAAACTAATTGTGCTAAATTATTATAAGATTCATATAGAAAATCTGTGTCAAATAATTTTGCAACTAAGTGATATGAAACCTGAGATGTATGATCAATTGATAAAAAACTGTCATTGACTGACAGAAGAAAAAAAAACTCATCCAATTTTCCACCTGACTCACATACCTATTAAACCTAGCAACTTACAGATAATTGTTTTAATATGATTATTATGATTAAAATAAGAAATTAGAGAAGTAGAGGTATAAACATTAATGAATTTTTTTTTTCAGTAGGTCTACACAGATACACTAGTACGCACTCACCTGAAACATCACAACCAATATCACTGGTATACTGGTTTGGCTATTTCATGGCAAACTGAGTATCTGGCACTGTAAATAAAAATTGGTCATACCCTAAAGGGGCTCACAGACTATAAGGGAACCAGGAGTCAGAGATATATGCAGCCCCAAGTAAAGCAAAAGAAAATATCCTTTTGGGAGGACAGTGAGAAAAGTGACTTTTCCCATGGGGGAAGAATAGAAGCAAGTAAGAGCAAAAACAATTTCACAAAACAGTAAAGAAGTTACTTCTTTGGATAAGAAGTTAACAGCACACCCCAACAGAGATTATGCATATCTTATTATAATTCTTCATTTAGTGGCTCTACGTTGGTAACCTGAAATTGAGTATAAATATAACCACCATGGCTATTTGCAAATACTGCAAATCAGTCTCCCCCCATAAAATCAGTTATTGAACCAGTGATCTTGACAGCAAAGTTCTACTCAGAACAGACCATACTCAGAACAGAACTGAATCGTACAAAGGACCAGAGGCAAGAGTATGAAGATGATGAATGGACTGCAGAGGAACAAAGGAGGGAGAGAAACAGGACGTGGAAAAAAGGGAGTCTGAGGCCACGTTATGGGGAGCTAAGGACCCTGACTTTTACCCTAGAGGAAAAGTAATGTCAATTTAATTAGAGGAGTAATATAATGACATATCTATGCGTTATACACATCACCCTGGAACTCATGGCAGAGGTGAGCTGAAGGGAAAGAGCAAAGATACACCATCTTTAACCTCTATCTGTGCATCACTGCCATAGTGAAGACAGGGTTGAGGATAGAAAAGCAGCAATCCGTGTTCTGAAAACGTCACAGCTACAGAAGCTTCAAGAGGATATGATAGCACAATGGAAGAATCAATCTAAATCCTTATGGCCTGATATATAACTATTTAATATGGATCCAAGAATATTTCATACATTGTATGACAGCATTTATGGTTTCTAAACAAAAATCCTAGCTAGCACTTTTCTCAGCATTGTTTAACTGTGTTCTCCTGGTTCCTTCAGAGTAAGCCCTCTGTCTACCTAACATTTTCTTTTGCCAATTCCCAATGATTTGTTATACATTATATGAGCAGTCAATAAATGTTTATTGATTGAACAAAAAAAAAAGAAGAAGAAAAGTAAAGCAGCAGTCATACATTACAATGACAGAGCTTTTAATATAAGCCACACTGACCTGAACACCACAAACTGAGGTGTGCCCAGACTGGGGGAAACGACCAGACTAGAATGGAGGCTGCACGGTAACTGTGCTCCAGCAGGCAGAGACAAACTACTGGAGGTAAGTGAATAACGCCAGGAAACCAAATCAAGACTACCCATACACACTGGTGGATGAAAGCACCCCCTACGACCCATATAAAAGGGGTCTTTGCCTTTCCCCTTTCAATAGACCTGGCCTAACGACCTCTGCTCCATCTTATCTCTGGGCACTGCTGCTTACACCTTTCATACATCAAGCTTCTCAAACTGCCGCCCCGCTCACGGTCAACATGAGGCAGTGTGATTGTATTTGTCCCCGTTTTGTTTTTTTACTTCAAAATAAGATATGTGCAGTGTGCATAGGAATTTGTTCATTTTTTTTTTGAAACTATAGTCCGGCCCTCCAACAGTCTGAGGGACAGTGAATTGGCCCCCTGTTTAAAAAGTTTGAGGACGCCTGTAAAGGAACTGAGTTAGTAGGCTAAGTGACTATGATACTCCCATTACATTTTCCATTGCAGCACCATAACCACTATGCCACGGGCACCGAGTCGGACATACTTATCATCTTAACAGGTTCTAGGCACATTATTTAAAATTACATTTGTAATCTGTATTTTCTTTCTAAAAATGTAGGCTCAGGAGAGGTTGTAGCAAGTATTGACAGGAGTTACTGACTTACAAAGGAGATAGTATTAAATAAATTTTTTGAGTTTCAGCACGTTGTAATTCTATATTATTAAGTCTAATAATATAAAAGCTAAACCTAAATCCCAACCAGTAAGTGAAACAACAGAATCTATGCTGTGGCTGAACATCTCATATGACCTAATGTTGCTGGTAGTGAGGGGATGATGGAAGATGCAGAAATCCAAAGGCTTATTTTCCTTCATTAACTCATTCAACAAACATTACTGAGCACCCATCAGGCACGCTGCTTATAGTTATAAACAAACCACACACAGTCCTGCCTTCATGGAATGGGCAACTCTCATAGAGTTTTGCATTATCTGGTGGGAGAATGGACACTCAACCAATAACCTACCATTATGCAGATATGATTTTAAGGTACAAAAGTTAAAGATTATAAGATGTCATAAGAAATAATAATAAAATCAGGAGAGCATAATTCAAATTGGTGTCAAAAAGACAGGGAATAACAAACAGATGCTGGTGAGGATAGAGACAGGAGACATTCACACACTGTTAATAGGAATATAAATTAGCATAGGCACTGTGGAAAACTGTATAGAGGTTCTTCAAAAGACTGAAAATAGAACCATATGATCCAGCAATTCTAATGCTGGATATACGTGTGTAAGCAAAAGAAAGGATATCAGTATGTCAAAGAGATATCTTCACTCTCATTTTATTGCAGCACTATTCACGATAGCCAAAATTTGGAATCAACGTAAGTGCCCGTCAGTAGATGAATGGACAATGTGGCATATACAACACAATAGATTATCATTCAGCCACAAAAAAGAATGAAATTCTGTCATGAGCAGCAACATGGATGAAACTGAAAGTCGTATGTTAAGTGAAATAAGCCAAGCACAAAAAGACAAGTGTAACACATTTTCACTCATATGTAGAAGCTAAAAAAAGAGTGGATCTGATGAAAATGGGGAATAAACTAATGGTTACCAGAGGATGGAAAGAGCAGGAGGTAAGCACAGCATTTGATTAATGGGTACAAATTCAGTTTAACTGAAACGACCTAGTGTTTGATAAATCAGTCAGGTGACTCTAGTTTATAATAGTCTACAACATATTTCAAAATAGCTAGAAGAGAATAATTCAAATGTTTCTAGCATAAAGGAAAGACTAATATTAAAATGACAGATACCCCAATTACAGTGTTTTAATCTTTATAAATTATAAGAATGTATTAAATCATCACATGTACCTCAGAAATATGTATATCTACTACATGCCAATTTTTTTTTTGAGAGCATTATTACTTATAAGGGGTTGCAGCCAGTGGGTGGCCATTCCAACAGGCAGGAAAGCTGAGCCCCAGCCAGAGGCCAGAAACACTACAATTTACCAATTTTTTAAAAATAAAGAAAAATACATATAAATTATTTTAATCATAACATCATATTGGAATGTTTCCTCCTGTTCTCTGATTGCATTTTTCTGCTTGATTTAATCATGTGATTGCTTCTGATATTGTTGCTGCATAAGATGGTGGCTATTATATTTTTTGAAAAGTTAAAAAAAACTCATCAATTCAATAAGGAAAAAGAGTAAAATAATAACAACAATATACTGTAATAGAAGTTATGAGTGTGATCTCTGTTTCAGAATGTCTTACTGTACTGCACTCACCCTTCTTTTTCTTGTGATGGGTCAATCTAATGATAACCAAGAGGCCTACAGTGACTAACTGGGAAGAGGCCCTGGAGAAAAGGTGGATTCACACCTGCAAATTTTCATCACACTACTCAGAACCAGAATGGCACATGATATAAAACATGAATTGTTTATTTCAGTAATCTTCCATTTAATATTTTCAGACAGAGATTGACTGTGGGTAGTGGAAAGCAAGGAAAGCAAAACCACAGGTAAGGAGGGCTACGGGATTGAGAGTTCATGTGATTGATTCATTATACCACTGATATTTATGGACCATCCATTATGTGCACAGCTGAATGCAAAGCGTTAGGGAAACAATGGTAATCAAAAACAGACATAGTCCCTGTCCTCATGGAATACACAGCCTAGTATCACAGAAAAAAATCATCAAGCAATCACACACAAAAAAATCACATAATTGGCAAGACAGCTCTAGTGAGCTCCATTCCCTTTTACAAAAAATAATTCCGCTATCTCTTTCCATTTCATTGTGTGTTTCCCAGCCTTACATACCCATCCCCCATCTTTCACAGCCTATACCTCTAGGAGTCAAGCAACTGGCTCAAGCCTAAAAGAATCATGGCCACTCTCTGGCAAGTAATTGGTTCAGAGATGGATGAACACACAAATGACTTGAGGGACAAGATGAACAGAGAGGACTGCTGGGCACTTCTGATCCAGAAGCTTTCTCGGGCTTCTGAGGTTCTGGAAATAGTAGTACAAAATTGGTGGTGGCCTTACACAACCAAGAGAGGATGCCAGCCTGAGGATTAAGTTCACATCAGAGAAAACAAAGTGGAGAGAAAGACAAAACCTCGTCTTTGGCAACGTCACTCAAACCAATAAGCCATAAAGCCCACTTGGCTTCTGAACTCGCAAGGCACAGAAGATAATAAAGTCAATATGTTGGTTTAAATCAACTTGACTTGGTTTTCCTGTTACTTCCAACTGTAGTCACTCAGCTGATAAGCAGTTCACAATACCAAAGGAGTTTAAAAGAGGAGGATTAAAAGTCAGAGAAAGTAACTGAGTGAGTTTCTCTTAAACTGAGATCTAAAGAATAGGAAGGAAGAAAAAGTGCATTCCAAGTAGCTACATCAGCATTTGCTTTGTTTTGTTGTTTGTTTTCTGAGACAGAGTCTGACTCTGTCACCCTGGCTAGAGTGCTCTGGTATCATAGTTCACAGGCTTGTCAAACTCTTGGGCTCAAGTGATCCTCCTACCTTAACCTCCCAAATATCTGGGATTACAGGTGCCCACAACATTGCCTGGCTAATTTTCCTATTTTTAATAGAGACAAGGTCTCACTCTTGCTCAGGCTGGTCTGGAACTCCTGAGCTCAAGCCATCAGCATTTGCAACTAAAGACCTGCATTCAACTAAAGACCTGCATTTGCAACTAAAGACCTGCATTCATCGCCAGAGCTACAGAGTAAGATTCTGTCTCCAAAAAAAGGGAAAAAGAGGGCTGGAGAAGAGGATAGGAGCCATACTCCTCAGTCTTACAAGTGTTATTGGAAGTGTCCAGGGGTCCAGGGGTGTCCAACCGTTGGGCTGTGGGCCACATGCAGATTAAGTGAGGACGAGTTTGCTTATCTTGAATGGTAGATGTCATGAAAATTATGCACAGACCTTTTTTTTTGCTCATGAGCTTTTGTTAGTGTTTTTGTAATTAATATGTGGCCCAAGACAACTATTCTTCCAATGAGGCCCAGATAAGTCAAAAGGTTGGATACCCCTGCAAGTGCTGCAGGGTTTGGGGGATAGGGTAGCATAGAAATTACTGTCTACAGTGTGGTGACATTAATTCATATAAATCTAAAGAATATCTGCGGACCAGCAATATAATGAGCATTTTATTTTCAAATAGCTCCCAGACAACAGAAAAGGATTTTTAGGAAACACTGTAATTTGGCACCCAAATTACCTTACAGAGGCTATCTCCTCTATAAGGATCTCAACAGAGGGCTATCTAGACTCAGCTTGAAGGATTCTCGTGAATGGCACTCATGTCCTGAAATGTATTAATCCAGGATAGTTTACTCTGAAGTCTTTGAAGACTCAGGCTCTACAAATGAAAGCTGTACCATAATTACTGTCACATTCAGCTCTCAGAGCATGCAGAAGCCAAGGGTATGAATGGGATTTGTAAGGGGGCTTAAATTTATAAATGCTCAGGCACATGCACTTGTTTCAAAGTGCTCACAGATTTGAAATAGATAACAACATTCTTACTCAAAAATGTCAAGAAAGAGGGATGAAAGTAAGCTACCTGCTAAGCTTTCTCCTATTTCATAACTTTTCTATTTTTCTTCCCCCTACACTACAGAATTCCAAGAATTGTTAAAAAAGATAATTCTTGCAAAAAACTCATTCTCATTAACTAAAGCAAATTGTTTTACTATCTGCCAATATTACCATAATCCATTTCACACAAGCTAGGCTTTTATTACTCTTAGCGTTATTAGTTAATTCAAACTCACAATTATGCATACAGATTACTGGTTTGCCAAACTAAATTGCTTCAATGGTATTCTGCAAATAAATGTTTAGATTAAAAAGTTATAAAATATTAAATCATGTAAAATATTCACCATAGTGGCAAAGAAATTATGAATTCTCTATTTAGCTTCTATTGTTAATAATAGTCTCTTGTACAGTAGGAAAGATATATCACCCTGACAGAGAGGTCAGATAATACCATACATCTCAGTAGCATCTATCGTAACTATGCAACTAAATTCCTCCTTCTTCAGCGATTAGCAGTTTTTTTCTAAAGTTAACACTGAAAATCCTAAGTGTCTTCTGTAAACAACCAAGTGATCTGAACAAACAGGAAATGACAGCTAAGATTCCCAAAGAAGTCGATCAGAACTTTTAGACAAATTTAGAAAATTTTATAAAAATTACTAAATTCAGAACATTAAGTAAAAGCAAAGTTCCTGGAAGAGAAAATAAACTCTCAATAAGTAATACTTGTCATTATCATCACCTCAAGTTAGTTTGATAAACAAATCATTCTAAAATATCTGAATAGTACAAAAAATACTATTCCTAAAATAGTCATCCTATAAATAGGAAGAAAAAAGAATTAAGGTGATCTGTAACTGAATACCATTGCAAATCACAGTGTGAAAGAATTCCCATGTTGGTGGGGGTTTCTAGTGGGAAAAGATGTTTTCTTTCCTTTAGAATAAAAACAATGTGTTTTAAAAAAAAATCTCCAGAACTAAGACATTTGATATACTTTACATAAAACCAATTGTCAGGTCAGCAGCTCGTGCCTATTGTCTCTGCACTCTGGGAGACGAACACGGGTGCATCACTCCAGCTCACAAGTCCAAGGCCAGCCTGAGTAATAGACCACGTCTCTACTAAAAATAGAAAAACCAAGGTAGCCATATTGCTGAGCTCAAGAACTTAAGGTTGCTATGAGTTATAATGCTATAGCACTCGAGTCAGGGCGCCAGAGTGAGACTCAAAAAAACCCCACAAAAAATCCAATTGTCAATTTTATTATTATTGCCCACAAGTAAGGGAATCCTTAGCTCCAATCAATGAAGCTAGACTAGTTGCAACGTAACTTCCTAAATTTCTCAAAACAGAGAACAGATTTTCATAAGTATATTTGAAAAGAGCTTCTATATAAATGTGAATCTCAGAGAATCCCCCAGGAGGAAATGTCTCACACACACATAAATAGACAACCTAAAAAAGGCACTAAGTCTTTTCAAAGAGATGTTAATAGAAAAAAATGTAAATTTATCTTAAATGACTAAAATGCGAGTATAAAAATCAACATATGAAATTCTCTGAATATTTATAACATTTCCTATACAACCCAGTTAGCTTTACAAATAAGTGAAAATCCAACTAAATTAAAATTTAAATATGACTAAAATTTATTCATGTTATCCAAGAAAGAACAATAAACTTCAAATCCCTGAAGCTGGCACTGAAGACCATCTGGGAGGCAGTGTAGCATCACAGCTAGACAGGTGGCATCCTGGGCCAATGGCCACCCTAGCTGCTTAACGGCCTGACTCTGGCTAAATAACCTAACCTCTCAGTGCCCCTTTCCTTAAATGGAGAAAAGAGCTCTCCATCAGGTCATGTAAGGATAAAGAGATCATGCAAGAACTCAGCTCATCTTGTGCCTAACCTACATGAAAGCTGCTAACTGAATCTTCTTATACTCACCTCATGCACTTTCCAGCTCTGGCCGGAGCTCTCCGAGATGTTCTCTAGACATGGTTATTTTTCCCTAGCCCTCAGTTGGGGTTTCTCTTTTACCCTAAGATAAATGGTAAATTTTCCTCCTACAGTAGCCTTCTTACCATCACACCCACATATCCAAATCCTCTCGTTCCTTTTAAGGCCCAGCTCAAACCTAAATCCTCTCAAGCCCAACACAAACACTATCTGCTCCATAAAGTCTCTAATTCCTACAGATCAATATTTCTCAACCCTGGCTGTAACCAATCACCCAGGGAATTAAAAAAGAAAATGTCCTGAAGCCTGGGCCTCAACCCTGCTGACTTTTGGTCTGAGCTATAGCCCAGGCATCAGGGATAGAAGAGACCACTCCTTGTGCAGAGACTCCACAATGCTTCATCGGTTCTTTTCTTGTAGTACTTTAGATTTCCTATCTCATACTTTAATTATATATAAATGCATTTAAACTATAAACTCTGAGAAAACAAAATCTGTGTTCAATTTATAGCCCTCAAGCTATTATAAGAACAGTGCCTCGAACTAACAGACTGGTCAGCCACCTATTGCATACACAGATGAAGAATTAAATAAAAATACAGTGCTCCTGGAATACAGGATTCAAAATCATGGTCTGAAACAAAACCCTATCAATACCTGGATAACTAATCTGCATTTCACTACCTCAGCTGTTAAGTTCCACTTGACTTACATAACCAACTTAGCCAATAGATAAGGGAAGAAATGACTTATTCCAGAAAGGGAGAACACATCACTAAAATAAAATTAGCATAGGGCTAACTTTCCCATCTCTCACCACTCCAAAACACTCACGGTTCCCTAAATGCACAGACCTCCATCACACCACCATGCTTAGAATATGCAGTATAAGCTCTAACTTAACACATTCCTCATCTGGCTCTTACTACTCCTCCTCATCCTGGAAATATCTTCTACAAAAGAAAGCCTTCCTTTAGGTCAAAATCCTGGTTGAATATCCCTTTTCTGTACTCCCCTAATATTTGGCATTAGTACTCCTATCATATCACCTGTCAAAAATAAATGTTTTGTTTACCTAGTCACCTATAGGTTTCTTGGCAGTGGGGGCCTCTCATACCTGAAACTGTATCATCTCACATAATGTATTTTTGAAGTATTCAGTAAGTGTTGAATGAATAAATGACTATGGAAAATGACTATGACTTCATCTATACAAAGCAGTTGATGTTGAAGTCTCTTCTGGCTTCATATTCTATTGCAATGATTGATAAATGTAAATGAAAAATATGTAAAATATGAAGATTCGTATACGGAGTAGAATAATTTCCAAATACTATCATGAGTTGTTTCTCCTATAAAAGATTTACTTTACTTTCCACAAAATTTTGACATTTAAGCTTAAGTCCAGTAAGTTGCTCTTATGTGGTTTATTTTGGTCAGAGAAATTTCTCTTCACAAAACATTAAATGCTCTTTGACAACCCTAAACTTAATATAATAATTTTAGGTAGGTAAAGAACTATAAACAGTTGATAAATACTATGTATAAGTGAATACTAAAGAAATTTTTACAGTGATATACCCTAGTTTAATAACCTAAGAAATATCTTGGCCCAGATTACAAAGCATATTAAGTTAAGGTCCATTCTCAACTTCCGGCCCAATTCTACTCACAATCTCAGAGTTATTGTTCTTTTTTAAAAACAAACAAACAAATAAAAAACTCCTTTCTGCAATGAAGATGTGCAAAAATGGAAATTTAGCTTTGGAATATGATTTTTTTATTAATCTTTCAAAGCAGTCATATCCAACAAATTGTTAAATCATTTCAATAAAATAGATTTTTTTGTGGGTGAACACAGCTTAGAATTACTGGGAAGCTACTGATACAGGATTCCCCCAGGCAAGGCTGGACAGAGACCCCTCCTCCCCCATTCTCTAGGCCCAGGTGAGCTCAGAAATCAGACCCCCATCTCTAAGCACAAACAGGCTGCCTTTTCCAGGCCACACCCTCTGGGTTCTTGCAAGGTCATAAACAAAGCAGCCTGTAACATTTTGGGTGGTTCTACCTTGAGTAGGAAGCAATCACCTTAAACCCTTCCCTGACACAAAAACTGCAAAGACCTAATAATCTTGCCCTAGCGGAGGGATGGCATTCATTCATTTGTTAATACACTTACTAACTTAGAAAAGGTTTTTTCCACCTACCAAGTCCTGGCCAAAAGATAACACATATCCCTAGACAAAGGACTCGTGCAGGAGACTTCCAGGTCTTCCTCTTTGCCAGAAACTCTGGTGCTTTTACTCCTTCTGTATTCCTTTCTGTCTAATAAAATCCTATACCACTGATCTGTGATCCCTGGGTTCATTCTTTGAATAGGGAGACCAAGGACCCAAAGAAGAAAGAAATTCCAGTAACACTACCAATTACTGCACTCAAGCAACACTGTTGCTTGACTAAAAGATGACTAGACTACCAAGCTATTTATTTATTTATTTATTTATTTTGCGGTTTTTGGCCCGGCTGGGTTTGAACATGCCACCTCCGGTATATGGGGCCAGCACCCTACTCCTTTGAGCCACAGGTGCTGCCCGCTACCAAACTATTTAAATTATACATATTTATTTGAAAACATTTTATTTGATTACAACAAAGTTATGTAATTTAGATACATTAATTATATAAGGATTAAATTCCTTGATAATTAGGCATAAAGAGTGCATACAGTAATTACTCCAATTTCACTTTCAGAACATAATAAAATAATGTAATTGCCACTGTTTTTAAACAAGCCAAAATAATTCTTGACATTTTTCCTTCTCACTCTTTGTAAGAAATGCCAAACAAAATATTCAACATGTTAAAAGTGCTTTCAAAACACCTGAGGCTAGACTTTCCCAACCAAGTGACCAATCCAAAAGTGACAGAACTTAAGCTACTCCTCACAAGTGTATGAGATCTTTAAGGAAAAAAAAAAAAAAAATCAGAGCTTAAAAGGATTTTAGCAAAAGTATTTTCTCCTTGGAAGTATTTAGCAAAAGTATTTTTTATATACCATTGCATCATCACTAGTAAGCATGTCTGAATGCAGACACCAGGTTGCAATTAGGAAATGTTTCCTACCTTTAAAGTTTCTGGAAATATAAAGTTGTTTCAATATACAGAAATACGACAAGTGTTTCAAAACAAGGTATACAAAAACAGGTAAGAACACACTTGTAACCAAGTGGTTGAAAGAAAGATGTTAAAGCATACGTGTTTTTTATGTATAAAGTTACTCTTCACTATGTTTGGGAGAAGAAAGTTGTGGCTCTTCCTAACGATTATATAAAAGCACGATTCCAAAAATAAGAAATGCTTTGCAAACACAGTAGAAAACTGGCTAAGGCTTCCCTGCACCCAGTTTCACGCTGAAGGACCAGAAGGAACTGTATCCACCGTTTTAACAAGGTTATTCAAAAAGTTGCAGTCTTCTGAAAAAAAAACTTGTTCAGCTTCTTGCAGCATATCTAAGGCCCTAAAGGTCCCCCAACCAATTACTGACGTCTACAGCCCAGGCTACCCCGCCTTTTTAATGCATTTATTAGATTGCTAAACCATGTGGACTCTTGACTTAAAAGCAAAAACATCCAGAAAAGGAAATAATCCATGCCCAATGCAAACTCCATCACGCCCCCCAGCCGCGCACGTCGCACCCCTACGTTGCAGTGCAGTGAGGCTGGCACTCACCCACTGCTCGCCAGGAACCTAGACCCGGTGTGTTTCAAAATCAGAAATGCAGCAGGTAAGCTTGCTCAGTCCCACCAACAAGGAGCCTAAACCCCGACTTCAGAGGTACCCGTACAAGCTGGGCGCTGCCATCTTGACAGAAAGTGGGCCCTGCCCCCGAGGCCCCTAAGACGGTCGCCCGGAGCAGAGCCGGAGCGCCAGGCCCACACTGGCCCATTATCCCCACGCTCCTCACGCCGTATGCCCCGATTGGACGAAAGCCATGAAAACCCCGAAACCCATCCTGCATTCTGGGTTGGCAAAAGTCAAGTCATCCTCGAAATCCCGCACAGCCTCGCAGGCAGCGCCAAGGACGGCCTCAGGCAATGGGGGCGGGGCGTCGGAGCGGCGCGTGTTCTGTAACCCTGACAACGCGGCTTCAGGCTTTGGGGAGGTGCTAGGGACTCTGCGCGTGGAGAACAAATGTCTCCTCCAGGCCCCTGGGCAGTTCGCTAAGGCAGTATATAACGGGGCCGCCCTCGGTGCTCGGTCCCCGAGGGGGAGCGTGTCTCCATGCAGAGGCTGCAGGACCCCTCCCTCCCCCGCCTTCCCGCCGGGCGGAGCTGCTGCAGCGCCCCGGAGCCTCCCTCTCCACACCGCCCCCTTAGGTGTCCGCAGCCCTGCCTGCGCCGCCTCCAAAGCGGCGTCCTGCGCCCGGCGCCCACCGCGGTCCACAGCGGTGATCTGGGCGTAGGCCTGGCCAAACGCTGGCTAGCAAGGCCAAGCCACTGCGTTTTATTTCGTTTGTGATTTTTGCATCGCCTTAAGTTTTGTGGGTCGAGTTAAACTCGGGACCTCCGTATAGAGGACCCATTTATTTTTTTTCTTTCCAAAATGGCAGCCTCCAGCCGCGCGCAAGTGTTAGACCTGTATCGAGCGATGCTGAGAGAGAGCAAGCATTTCAGCGCCTACAACTACAGGTGATTCGGCGGGCCGTGGGGGCCGGGAGGGCCGGGGGCGCCGGCTGCCCGGTAATGTGGCCAAGGCGACAAGGAGCCACAGGCCTGCGCTAGCTGCCTTGGAACGGTGATCTTGACTCCTCCATCGCAAAGTGTGTCCTTGCTCACAGGTGTAGCCCTCTGAAACCTCTGGGGGAGGAGCAGAGGGCTTGCCCTGCTTTGCTTCTGGGAAGGTGTTACAGTCTTGATGACGTTTTCCCCCTAAAAGGATGCTTTAGTTCGTGCTCAAAGAGCACGATTAGTATCAGATTTCTGCGGTTAAAAAAAAAAAAAAGTACTTGAAGTCTGTAGTTGGTGAAGTTAGAGCCACTGTTGCATATATATATATATATATAAAACTTCTCTTGAGAATTGGAAGACCTGCAAGTGGAAGTGGCGAGTCTGTAGCACATAGTCACAAAACTGAAGGCTCGCTCTAGCTCTCTCTTTTATTTCCTAGGTATCTTAATTCTTTTTGGTTGCAAGAATGAAATCTATTCTTAATAGGGAATTCAGAGTGGATGCATAAATAGCAGTAAAGAAAGAAGGGTCTCACAAGATTCCAGGAGCTGAAACCTTGGTTTATCCAGGCTCACCAGACAGGGATCCCGCTTATAGGACCTTTAACAGTAGAACAGTAAGAGTCTAAACTCTTACATCTTAAATATTGTACACTCGCTTTTCACATGCAGGCCTCATTCCACTATTTGCTTTTGATTCCCTTTTTCTTTTTTATATTTCTTTTCTCTGTTTTAGAGCCTCTGTTTTCACATAGTTTCTACCTTCTTATAACTTCTGACCCATCATTACTGTAGGTACCTTATGGATTCTGTTGGAATTCTTTCAGATTAGGTGTCTTCACTAATTACCTGATCCTCTCAGAGTTTGAGGTTGCTGTGAGCTATGATACCACAGCACTCTACCCAGGGTAATAAAGTGAAACCTCTCAAAAAAATACAAAATAAAATAAAATATGTCTTTTATATTAGGGCTGTGTCTTGTGGATTTCAAGGATAGCTCCTTCCCTCCCCTCTAATTTCAGCAGCTATTTGTCATTGATAGCAACTCAATAACCATACCACCTACAGATCAATTCTGTGTGCCACTGTTGTTTTATGTTCTTTATATGTATTAGCACATTTATGACAACAGCCCTGTAGGGTGGGGACTATTTTTATGACACTATAAGGCAGCTGAGGCACAGAGAGGTTAAGTTACTTATCAGAAGTCACACAGGAAGTATTAGATAAGCAATCAGAACTAAACTAGTGTAAATTGTGAAAAAAATCTGAAAAGTATGATACATAAAGTAATTGCGATATTGAAATAAAAATTTTTAAACTCTCATGTAAGACTACATATACACCATGTTTTAGTAGAATGAATCCTGTCTTCCTTCTCCAGTCTCCAGCACAGCAAGTCCTACCTTGCATTCTGCCCTCTGTCATAATC